>JARJDX010096145.1:0-18289 GCA_030264735.1 Gymnusa sp. GC000175
TTTTATTTAAAATAATATAAATAAAAACAAAATAATAACTAATTACTTAAAAAAAAACATGGAAAAATTGATAAGAGTAAAAACTGAACTGAGCAAATAGACTGAACTGCCCACACACGTACAGACTTGTAGGGTATGCGCAGGCCAAATATCAAGCAGGTCTGATATTGCACAGGCCAGGCCAAACGCCTGCACAGCCTCTTGTGTCCATACACGCTCCGGTCTGCCCGCGCAATTTGGGTTTTCACAGGCAGACTGAAGTGAAAACCTGAGCGTCTGTGGGGCCCTTAAAAGACTTGCTACTTGGAGATTTTAACGCGAAAATAGGTGCTAAATATTTGCATTTGAACGCTTAAAAGTATTCCGTTTAACTGCTTCGTTACTTGTTTTTCTGTCTGATTTTTATTTTGCTCTCGCTACATCTTTTATTATCATGATTTCTAGGTATATGTATGAGTTCCACTCTTTTACTCCTCCTTAGTCTGTTACCATGTTTCGGGTTACGTTTTTGTCAACTACAAATTCTCTTTTTCCAATATTGATTTTTGATCTACTCCATACACTCCTCGTCTAGTTTATTTATTATGTCATTTTCCAAATGAATATCGACACTTTGTTACTTGAGACTTCATCGCATTAATGTTAAATTTAAAAATTTTAAACATAGTAGAAGCAATAGCGAAAATCTATCGTAAAGCTTTCGTTATTGGGAATTTTTCAGACAGTTTACTCCTACAAGAACTGGTGGGATTCAGGGTTGGAGGGTCCACAACTAACCACCTGTGTACAATAACACAATACTTGAGAAGAAAACAGCATACAACTAGGAAGTCTTGGTTAACGCACCGTACTAGATATAAGGAGATCTGGGTTCGAATCCGATGGGGCAAATTGCATTTTTCTAAAAACAATATTTAACCACTTAACAGATTTATGTGAACAATTTCAATTATCATTTAAGATATTAGCACCAAGCAGCCTATGTAATGGATTGGGTTGCAGAAGTAGAATGAACTAGAATAATGCAATTCGCTTGTGCCGCGATTTAATCGTTTCTGGATCTGAGATCAAATCCTGCATTTTCTAAAAAAATAAATTTACAACATTTCAAGAATAAAAACAAGAAACCGCTTGACAGATGTATTTACAGCTACCAAAGGAGTCAAATAAAATTGTTCCTTATCACCGACACTCTTTAAAATATACCTACTAAGAGCTTTAACCGGGTGGAAAGGCAATGTAACAATACCGTTGGATGACAGGACAACACTCTACACATTGGACCAGATTGTGGTAGCACAAGATATAGAATATATTGAGTATATAATACGAAAAGGTATTGAAGAATATGAAAAGTGAAGTCTAGAGGTTGTCACGTTTAAAAATATATAGTTGAGGTCAGGTGACCATCTTGTCATGTGGCGGTGGTCTGTGAGAGGTTGTAGATGAGGTCGGAGGTTACCGGGTCAGAATTTTCCAACTCACGGTTGAGTACAGATCCCCATCGAGATTTTATTGTAAAAAATTATCGAGTGATACAGTATCAAGTGTGTTTTTGAATTGGACGAATATATTAATTTTAATAAACATTATAAAAATAACTTATGTTAAGTTATTTACGGAAGTCCTAGCCCGTATATGAAATAAATATTAAATTCCTGGCGCCCACACGATTCCTTGGATACCCATCGCCCTGAGCTAGCTGAAGCTGCAACCTTTGTTGCGTATTTTTGTAAGTACAAAAACTGTAAGAAGGTTAACGTACAAAAGACCAAATACATGTGCATTTGTGAGGAGCAAAACATATAAATATCTTAGCATAAAAATAACCAATGACGGACTAATCGAACAAGCAGTTTCTAAAAGAAATCTGCAGGGTAGAAAAGCGATATCAATGCTAAATAGCATCTTATTGAACAAGAACACAACGAAAGAATATATAACTCCATAATCAAAAGGCAGAATAACGTGTAGTTATGAGGCGTGGCCTATGAAAGAAGAGATAGTGACAACACTAAGATCTACAAAAATGGATTCATAAAGAAGATCTACCGGGAAGTCCAGTATTGAGATAACAAATACAGAGATAAGGAGGATGATGGGAGTAGAGCAAGATATCGCATATGACTTAAGAGCCCCTATAGATTTTGGGCGATTGCCGATGAAATTTTTAGATTGGTAACCACAAGGAAGAAGGAGAAGGGTAAGACCACGCCGAAGCAAGATAGAATGCATAGACGGCGAGGTTTGGATAAGAGATCTGGACAAAGATACATAAAGTGACAGAGGCGAATAAAAATTAGAAATCGGAAGACTCTTCACTACCAATTGAAACGTAAGTATATAGTGATTTAAGTGTTTGAATTTATAGGTTTTACTCGCTTCATTTCCATACAATGCAAATGCAAACTACTATTTACTAAAGGAACACTACGATCTACGAAGCCCTAAATTTTTTCTGTCATTTAATCTATCCCTTTAATCTATCCCTTTTATCGTTTCTGCTCATTTGGGAACTCGAGCTCATTTTCATTTTTATCCTGTACAAGACTATATTATTTTTTTCTGTACGTCTCTTTCGCATCTTTAATCTCTTTTCTGATGTTATTGTGTATGGTTTTATATTTTTTACTTTAGGAGTTCACAGTTTATGAATACAACCCCTACAAATCCTCATAGATAGGTACTGATCCCACCTTCAACTTGCCTTAAAACAGATCCATTTTTATCCACCATATTTATCTTCTTTTCTGATCCAGAAGTTATTATGTATTTGGGACTAGGCGCTAGTCACTAGGGGTACTTATCTTTCTTCTATATATTTTCTTGATAAAACGCGACGCGTTATAAACGCTAATTACACACTAAATCCTCGAATTTCGAACTGCAGGTAACGGTGGATTTTATTAATGTTATTTTAACATAAAAAACCTCCAAAAAATTTCAATATCCATAAATTCCAAAAATAGGATTCGCAGAAATTTTCTAAATAAAAAATGGGTCGCACAAAAAAAATAAAAACTACTGCTCTAAATGATAGCCAAATCTCAAAATATTATTACCCCTGGCAATTAACGCAAAATCTTACAATGACAAATCAGCCCGTCTCGCGGATTCTCAATAATACACTCTTTCGTCTGAGCTTAAAAGTATCTCATCTTTTATATTAAGTCCTTTCTTATTCTACATATTTTATTCATTTTTAGCGCA
The DNA here is from genome assembly GCA_030264735.1 of Gymnusa sp. GC000175. Classification (NCBI taxonomy): domain Eukaryota; kingdom Metazoa; phylum Arthropoda; class Insecta; order Coleoptera; family Staphylinidae; genus Gymnusa; species Gymnusa sp. GC000175. Next base: position 3,211 of record JARJDX010096145.1, read on the forward strand.
AATGTAATCTGTAACTATCATGTGAAGAGAAAACAACTTTTTTGTTACAAGCCTGAACTTATTTATAACTAAAAAGGGTCTCATTTTACGACAGAGTTGTGGGAAAGACAGGCTTTACTTTGGCATTATTTAATAGCTTTGTCCACACTGTACACACATAAATATATGCACACGCATACACAAAGAAGTTTTTATAAATATTAAAAAATTAAAATTAAGAAAATTTTACCATTTTGAATTAGTGTTATCTTCTACAGACCCTCCAGGATAAGTATTGAAATATTCAATTGACTTATTTGAGAACTAAATTCAAATTTTTCTGCTTTCTTGTATGAATTTATTATAAATTTACAGCACGATATAAATACTCCTTTAACTACCCTATAAAGTTGAACGTGCTGGAGGCACAACGTTAGCCCTCACAAAGCTTGCATATAAGATGAACTTATATCGAAAAAAAAAATTAAAAACGTACACCAGAAGAAAAAAGTTAAAAACTTTTTTATTTTATGAATGATCGTAAAACTAAATCATCTTGAAACCAGCGCATACTGTATTTTAAGGGAGTTTTTATTTATCCCTTTGACGCTTTTCATGTATTGCATATGAAATACATTTTATTGCTCTTTTTCCTATAAATTTTGATATTTTTTCAACAAAATTGTCTTTATAATTTGTATTTACTGGAGCAAATTTTTATTCAATTAATACCATTTAAATTAAATTTATATTTGGTATAAAACATTGTTAGCTCGCCATTATGCTCCCAGCAATGACGAGCAAAAATTAATTTTTAATACTAAATCCTATTATTCTATGCTTTATTGCCAAAAACAGTACGAACCAATAGCTGTTACGTAAATAAGCTAAATTTTTTTAAGTGAAATAAAAAACTTTTTCGCAACAAATTATATGGATAGATTTTTGAGAGCAACTAGACCAACCCACTGATTTAGAGCTATACACGACGCAAATAACAACGCAAAAGATAATTTTTACAAAAAGGTATAAGCAGTGTTGGATCAAATTTCAAAATTAAACATATTACATTTGTTGACGACATTCACGCAAAGATATAAAGTATTAATAACAATATTGGAACACGAAAATATGTACCAGAAGCATCAAATAAAATGAAGAACGACTTGCGGGCGTTTGCTCAACATAGTTTAGCAATAGATGAAAGAATTTGAGGTGCAAAGGTTAAAACTGCATTTTAAAGAATAATCAATTATTCAAACAGAAGAACAGGAAAATCGAATTAAAGATTTCCATAAATTATAAAATTATATAAAATACATAGCATAATGCAACAAATTAAAAAGCACTAAAAGCAAATTTAAATTTTTTTATGTAAAATATTTGTGCATTTATTTTACTTTTGCTTGAGTGCTGTACTGACGTGTTTTCATCCACCAAATGGTGAGGCACTTAGGCAAGAAAAACCGAGACAATCAGGTATCACAAATCGTAAAGTAAAATTTTAATAGAAGTATAGTGTATGGAACAATAAACAGAGCACTATGTCTTAACCTGACAAGGATAGAACAAGCGAAGATAACAGAAATATTAGATTTTATGGCTACAGAACTAATGAAAATCAAAAGTACCAGACATTAAACAAGTCGAAAAAACATTAGAAGTGAAGGGGATAAAATGTAGGTCATAGGGCGCTCCAACATAATCACATGGTAGAGTTTTTTTAACTGACACGGTCTCTTGGGGATCACTGTCCTGAAGAACCTTGCAATTCTAATTGCATGGCGGCCTGCTTAGCGCTGCCCTGTACGATTATTTCCGAGTATATTCCAAACGCTGGCAGACTTAGCACCACTAGATCCCCGCTGGCATAGTGTTGGCCAGTATGAATCGTGTTTTACGACAGTACGTTGGCTGCAAGGGAATTGCTAAATATTCAGCATGACGATGACGACGACGATAATATTACTATCGCGTTATTTTTACTTTATCATGTCTCTAGTCAAAATCAAAATTTGTTTTATAATTTTTTTTATGTTTGAAAATTTTTAACTAATTGTGAATTTAAGGAAGAAAACCGCTATCAGTAGGTGGTTATATAATTTTGAAACATAATATGTAAATTTCAAATCGTTTAATCATTTTGACTTTCCTTTTTTGAGTCGGGCAGTTAGTATCCTCAAAGGCACTATAGTGTTGGGATGCTTAAACAACACCATTTGGAAAAATAAAAACCTAAGAATAGAGACAAAAACCAGTTACAATTATGACATTCACCGCCTAAACAAGACCCAGTACCGCAAAAATTAAAAGAATAATACAATCAAAAAAATTGGTGAACAGACCCTATTCGGCAGAGAACGGAAATAAACAATCAGAACATCTTTCTTCCTCTTTTTAAGATATTTTTTATTTGGTGCTGTATTTCGAGATAAGCTTTTATTTCAATTACGATTTGGGGTGTGGTTTCGCTCTCATACGGTTTAAGTGTACTTGTCAGATGTGATAGACTCTGCGTTGACAACTCTGTATCAGTCCCGTGTTTGTGCGCAATTTCAGTGAGGATTAGTTTCTGCAAAAAAGTTTGTTTTAAGTTGCTGTTTTTTATTTGTAGCATTGTATACTTCAAGTTTTTTTGTTTCCTGATTCGTTTCTTTTCTGCTATTTATTTCTTAATCGCCATACAGTCAGCTTTTTTTATTCCCTTTTATGTGTTCTTGCATTTTATCTCACACAGCTTTTTGGATATGATTAGTGAAGTCAATTTATCTTTTTGGGCAGTGTTTAGTGATAATTTCAGATCTAATTATATTGTTATTTTGTTTCTGACAAATTATTAGTTTGTAGTTTTTTTTTACAAATTGTAGGTTGCTTTGGTGTTGACAATATTTATATGTGTAATGTACTTATGTAGTTATGAATGCTAGGTGGTCTACTAGCAGAAATAAATGCCTCCTTATTACGCATAAGTACATAATATTTGGCCCCTTTCTACGATATGTGGGCTGGAAAGTTGGTTCTCCAGTGGATGGTCCATATTTATGCGCTGCTAGTAGTATCTATTTATAACAACCCTTGTCAATACTGATCTCAACTTTTTATGCTTCGCATTAAAATCACCACGATGTACATATTACCCTGATGATGTGCTTTGGTAGATTGTACTTCACCGATATTTTAAGATTAAATTTAAGATTTTATTTTTTTTCATTATCATAATTGAATGTGTCTTTTGCCACATTTTGCTAGCTCATGATGCGGTATATTATTTTTAACTATAATTGTAGTTTCTTCATGGTTCTGCGTAGAAAGAAGAAATATCCGGGTTTCGTGGTCCAAGTTTAACCAAAATTTATTTAAATCTGTGTTTAGTGGTACAGATGATAAGTTTGAGATTTCGTAGAGAAATTTTCAATAATTTCGGAAACCATACTCACAAAAAATGGTACCTTTACGCACATTTTACTGTATCATGCGATAGTAATCATCCAAAAATTATTAATATTTTAAGTTTTTAAGGTCATCTTAATAAGATTTATAAAAATTAAAAACAAAATTATGTATGGGCATGCGGGAAAGTGTATGAAAAACTTTTTGGTGGGCGGTGTTTTTTAAAAACTATATAAGATTTCATCGCCAAAATTAATATTTCCCATTTGTATCACCAAGATTTGATCAGATTTTGGTTGATAATAGCGAAACTGGACTCTACATTTTGCATGTTCTAAACATTTTTTAAATACTTATATCATATATATAAAAGAATTTCAATAAATGTTTTAGTCAAAACATATAAGCTTGCTGCAATTTCAAGTGCCCGTAACACGATATTATATCGATAAATATTTATCAGCATTAAAGTAGTATAAATAGTCCTAGAAAATAATTAGTTGTTTAACAGTATTGTTTTTTTTAAGCTTTAAAGTGTGAATAAATATTAAGGTGAGCTAAAATTAATTTTATTTGGCAGGAGTTTAAAATCATGTTTTAGATGAAATTTGTGGCGTTATTATTGATTGTGGCGTGTTTACACAATGTCTGGCGAATCTTTGCATATACATATTTTGGACATATTTTTAAAATTACCATTTGATAAATTCAAAAATTTACACAATGAATATATGAGGAATCACCCCAATATCGTGCAGCCTTTGAATATTTGCAAAGCATTGAATGGGCTCAAATAATTAAGGAATTTTTTATTACTGCATAATTTTAAAAAGCCAAGATGTTTTTGATTGACGATAATGGACTTGATATGGAATCATTTGGTTTATTTGCTTTTTCTAAACTTGATACTGAAACACTAGTCACCACAGTAAAAAGAAGCCTTGGAAATTTTCTAAAAGAATTCAATGATCTAATCCCGAACGACTTCCTGGAACATCTTATCATTCAGAAAATATATAAAAGCGAAAAAGTTGATGCACTGATTAATACTATTATAGGCGAAAAATTTTCGCCATCATTTAGGAAGTGGTAGCTGCCAAAGTATATAAAAGTATCGTAACAAAATAAAACAAAAATATGGATGTGTCAGTGAAGAAAATTATAGAAACCTCTAATTATTTGTTGAGGTTAGATTAATTTTATAAATTTTACTGATATGTACCTATTTTATAGTTTTTACTGAATTAATAAATTAGCTTGCATTGTGCCTCATATTTTTTATGCAAATACAAATTCTATTCACAGTTTTATAATAAGGTTATAAAACATTTTGGTTTTAATTTTACTTTGCTATAAGTAACATGTAATATTTATAAATTCTACCTCGAGGAAAAAAGTTTATTATTATAAGCATAAACAATGCATTTAATAATGTGAAATTAACTTATCCTGTGAAAACGAAACAAGCTCCAATTCTAATAAACCTAGTCAACCCCAAACATAGTCACATGATAGATTTCTATAACTGTTACGGTTATTCTCCTGGGCTTCTCTGCCCGGGGACCTGGCAATACCAATAGCATGGTGGTCTGCATAGCAATGCCCTGCACATTTATTTACCAGCATATTCCAAACGCTAGCAGACTTAGCACCACCTGATCCCGGCTGGCATAGGGTTGGCCAGGCGTATTCTGGATTGGTCATAACCTTGCTCACAACGTATACTACGGATCCTGTTATACTACAGTAAGTTGTCTGCAAGGGACTGGCTCTATGTTCAGCATGACGACAATGAGGGCGAATATTGGTGTAATGATTTCAGTACGTTTGCATGTACACGCCCTTTTTTAAATTAGCTGATTGTGTGTATTGGCTAGGTTTCCCCGGAGTTGCTCCACTCGTCATTTACTTTCATTTTTTAAATATTTATATGCTTTATTTATAATTAGGATTTACTTTAAAAATGGGTTTTGGATGTGATTGTACCTTAAATGTATCTGAAATCAAATCAATCTATTAATAAAAAAAATTCTTTGTAGGTCAGAATTGGGACATACTGCAGTTCGAGATTTTCTCAAGGGAAATCATTCACTTCTTAACTTACGCTTGAAAATTTTATAAAAATATAAAATAGCTAAACTCAATAATTGCACTGTATATTAGTAATCAGACGAATTCATTTATAAATATTTAATTAATATAAATCTGCTTATATTTTCTTTCTTGATCTTATAAATATTTATTTATGTATAAAGTCTACAGTTTAATTAAAAAACAATTTTTAAATTAAATTTCAGTTAATATCTTACGTCAATTTTAAAAAGTTATATTAAAATATTCAGAAATGGTCTTGAAGAGGATAATTTGAAAAAATTAAAAAATTATGCAAAATATGAATAAAAAAGCAGATAAAGAGGAAGTAAACTGTGGATAGGGACATTTTTTAAGTTTATTACCGCCTTCGACTGTGCTTTCTTGCATAAGATAAAACTTCTTTTAATTTCATAAAGGTTTGGGGGGTATTTAAGCTGAGATGAATGTATAGCAGGGAAAGTTTAGCTTATCTCTATAACGTATTTTTTTATAGTATAATCTTAGTAATTTCAATCCCAACAATAGATCCTATGCCACGCCTGATGACACTGTTATTATTTCTCATAATTCCAGCATCCAATCTTCAAAGAGTAATCTTCAAATATAATATATTGTGGTTTTGTGGAAGGAAAAGAAAACTAAGCTAACAAAGTTTTCCGCTATGTTAAATATCGCAATTTTAGCAGTAGAAATAAATCAATTTCAAATAAATGTTAAATAGTTACAAAAAAATCGTCTAATTTAACGCATAAATAAACTATTAACCACTTAGAAATATACACGAATCTGATACTAACTCGTGAAAATGTTTTTCCTTATTTAAAATTTATATGAAAATTGTAAAAGCTCGTCTATAGGGCAGGGGCTTATTTTTTTACCTGATTTGTGTTAGAGAAAACAAACATTTCTAACAAGAACGGTAAATTTATTCTGGCACATTAAAAACCCTCACGAAATATTTGATGCTGCATTCGCAGTTTTGCTTTTAAATTTTATTGTTTTTTCTTGACACGAAAATACTGTCCCACAAAAGTATAAAATCCTTGTTTTTTATTCATTTCCTTTTTACATTGTACAGGTATAAATCAACGCACACAAAGGGATTTATTGATCGGAACTTTTAGAGTTATTCTCTTGTTTTCAACGTTCAAATTTTAATTAATATGTAGTTAAAAATTACAAATTATCTTTTGTCTAATGTTTATTCGGTTTTCCTTATATAATTTATTTTTCTTCTTGATCGTGACTTCATAGCTACAGAATTGTGACATTTCTAGTTCTCATTAATATTCAGATGGCTTGACAAACTCGGTTTTTCAGTTTCTGTCGATCCGCTACTTCTCTAAGACTGGTGTCTTCTGAAATTCTTTATTTGGTCAAGTCAACGCGATGGAGATCTACCACCCTTTATTTTTCTTCAATCTTCCCTAGACGATTAGATTTTCGAGGTTGTCTTGTTCCCTGCATGTGACCGAAATACCTCACACCTGCAGTCCTTTTTGTTGTCTACGGTACACGAAGCACCCTTCTTCAGCACCACATTTCAAAGTCGTTTATTTAATGTATATCAGATGTTTTAATGGTTCAAGGATCAAGCCACGTAGAAAACCTACAATACCAAAGTTCTGATCTGAGATTTAAGGGATATTGTTGTGGTTGGTTATCTGTTGATCTCTCCAAATTTTTGATAAATTAGTCTGTGCAATAGCAAAATGTCTTCTAAGTTCTGGTTTGAATCCTCCCCGACTAATAATTAATTATAATTTATATGTAATCTTCTCTACCGTCTTAATACCCGCACGTCGATATGTGGGCTACATTGTGTTGACCCCGTCTACTATAATAAGTTTGGCTTTTCCTAGATTAATTTTTAGTCCTACCACGCGGATTTCATGTCCAGGGGATAAGTTATTTGTTATTAGGTAGGGATACGATATGCTGACAATATCGTAAGTTATCGTTGGTTCTTCGGTACTTCTTTTTTAAAGTTTTTTAGTGCTCATTTCATTATGTATTCTTCTAATCTCTGATCAATCATTCTCAATAAAGTCATACTCAAGTGTAATATCAGTTCAGTAGTTTGTGCACTTTCGAGTAAATCGGGACAAATATTAAAATGTATAAATCCATAGGATAATGACCACTCTGCCATATCTTATTGCATATGTGTATTTCTTCTACCCTATAGTCTTTCGACGATTTTAACATTTAGGCCGCTATGCTGTTTTATCTTAGAATTTGTTTATCTTTAAATGTTTTATGGCTTCCCCCATTAGCAGGCCATGTCCTGCTTTCGTGCATATGGTCCATTTGTTTGTTGTTCAAATGATACAGTTCCTTGCAGTATTGCTTCCATTTTTCGATGAATTTATGACTTTACCAGGGTATTTTTCCATTTTCATGTTTTATGGCAAGTGCATACGAAACATACGAGAATGGACAAATTTACCACCGGAAGAAATATTTAGGACCGCAGCAGACCGATCCGCATACCAACAGCTAATGAAAATGATAACAGCCAATATCTGAAAACAGGTTCGGCACCAGAAGAAGATGATGGTAAGTGTTTTTGGTTTGGTTCCGTAAATTTTCTTACTTTCCTGTTTAAGTCGCGGGTGTCTTTATCTATTTCCGTTCAAATTTTCTAAATATATTTGTTTTTATTTTGTGTGTATAATCTTTAAATTTTTATAAAAAGCGTTCTGTAGTTGCCCTTGTTTTCCCGAGTCACTAGTCATGTTTGTTTTGGAGACTTCCTTTCCTCGATCGTATCTACAATTTCGTGTATTTCTTCAATTATTAGTTTACTTTGATGTTGTATTGCCTTTAGCGTTTCTCCCATGTCTTTTTTGATTTTCCCACTTTTTGTCTTTAAGCACTTGTTAAAATTGTTCTCTGTCAGTGTCTGGTATTTTGTTGCTTTCGTGTTTATTAAATTTTTCTTTTTATCCTTAGTTTAAATTTTATTGTTAGAAATTAGTGGTCTGCACCAGGAATAGTTTTGCAGTTCAGGATGACGAATAGGCCATTATATAGTCGATATGATTTCTGTAACTATCGTCAGACGAATTTTATGTGCAGAGGCAGTTTTATAGTGTTAGCATAGCGTGTTTGCAATGGTTAAACTGTGCTCCTGGCAAAACCAAATCAAGCGATCGTAGCGCTTTTTCTTTTTGCTTCATTGTATTGAGTTGGTCTTTTATGTATAGGTTTTGGTTTTTCCCCAATTTCACAATCTTGTACAAGAGTTTTTTGTTCATAAAATGAGTGCATTATTGTGTCAAATGTTTTCGACGTAGATGCGTTGATTTGTATCCGTAGCCTGACTGACAGGAATGTCTACCAAGACAACCTCTCGCGGAGTTTACGTTCGTATATAAAAACCAAACAACCTAACACGGTGAAGGACATTGAAACATATGTAAATGGATTTCAATGTCGCACCACAGCAGCATACAAAGACGCATGCCCGCCTCATGTGGCAGAGGAACTCAATAACGCCAAACCATGGTGCAGCCTCAAAAAAGTGGCTAGAAAGTGTTTTAACAAAGCGAAAAACTTTAAAAACCAATCAGACTGGACGGCATACAAAGCTATCCAACAGGAATTAAAAAATCTTATTCGACAAGGACAAGGGATCTTTTTGCGAAGAAGTAGAAACCACCTCGGTAGCAGCAAGGTTAAAAAAGATCATATCCAAAGACCCTACATATGAAATGAGCTGTTTAACACAAGGAGATGGCAGTTACGCCGCCAGCTTGTTTCTCATTTAAAGCATATATTTACAGCCCTTCATCAGAGTGGTCTAGACATCTCAATAATCTTCCTAGCGAACATCTTCAGGGCATGTATAGCCTTCAGATACATCCATTTAGCATGGAGAGAAGAATAAGTAATATTTATACCAAAACCTGGACGTGTGGACTACACACAGGCCAAATCAAATTCACTGAATCTGCACTGCACAAAGTTGCAGACTGCCTCAAAAAATCTTTGGACAATAAAATGTCCCGCTCTGGGAGTATTCATAGACATGGAAGGTGTCTTCGACAAAATCACTTTTGGCAAAATTAGAACTGCACTCTATGCAAGGAGAAAACCCCACAATCAGTGGATGGATCACAAACATGCTAGAGCAAAAAGCAGTCATGGTCGGTATAGAAAATACAAGTAGTCAGGAGGATTGTAGCTAAAGAACTACTATGGAACATAGTAATTGACAGCTTCCTACATCGCCTCAATAATAAAGGATTCTACACTATAGGATACGCAAATGACATAACCATCCTGCTAATAGGTAGATTTGAGACCGTCCAATGCTACTTAATGCAAGGACCCCTCAAAATAATCGAACAACGGTGTACTGACCAGTCCTTGACTATCAATCCGTCAAAGACTAAAATGGTTTTGTTCATGAAAAAAAAGGACTCTAGGCGAGCTTAGGCCACCAAAACTCCTTAACACTACCCTGAAACTATCTTTAGAAGTCAAATACCTGAGAGTGATTTTTGACAGTAAACTCACATGGGTATCACATCTCAATATGAGATGCAAAAAAGCAATGTCGGAGAGCTGTCGGGAAAACATGTGTGCTATCTCCAAAGATGGCACTATCGCTATTGCTATACACGGTAATAATAAGACCTACGCCATCCTACGGAGAGTCTGGTGGCACAGAATCAAACTAGTTACCTTAACTAATACAGTTATAAAGAACAGCATGTCTCAGCATGACAGGAGCCATGCGAACCTAGCCTACTGCAACAATGGAGACAATGCTCTGCCTCCCGCAACTTAACATATATGAAGAGAAGGTATCCGGTCCTCGTGTTATGATGTCCAGCTCCTTTCCAATGCAATTCACTCAAGCCAATAATGCTTAGCTTATTTTTCGTTTATGTTCTGCTTGCCAGTCTGCAGAAGTCCGCAAACTTTCCGAGTTTCTATTCAGGTTATGTTTCTGCCGGAAATCCAATTGGGTAGCTAATTCTTCGCTATTTTTAACATTGAAATATCCTATAATGTTCTCTTGGGAAAATTAAATAAAGGTGGTTTCCCTATTCCGGTAATCGTTAAGGGTTTTTTTTCACCCCTTCAATAATAGGCACCCTTCTAAAACTCAAAATACATATTCTTGAAAAATGTTCCATTTTTTTAAAATTTGTGCACATCGGCATCAGCTTCAAACATTATATTTCACATCTAAAAATTAAAAAGGTTAGTTCGTGAAATGTTTACTGGCACCCTCAGGGAGGTTATATGACCGGACCATTTGTATTTTAGAATTGTGATACGTTTCACAGTATTACTAGTGGACAATGTCATATGGTACTTCAAAGCATGTCATAAAAGAGCAATACTGCCAATAAAGGTGATAATAAGGTAATAAAGATGATATTAAGTCTGCGGACCATTGATTCGGGGGAGCAGTATTCAATGTATGTTAGTACAAAACCGATAGGAAGAAATTAATATTTAATAATCTTTTTGCAAAAATAGTCTTTTATCACGATATTAATTTAAAGGAAGTTATGTCTACCCTACATAAAAATATTATTCCAAAGAAAACAATTTATCTTTGATAAATATTTTTCTTTAAATGATAAGTGACAATCTGGTAAAAGAATAAAGTCTTTGTTTTCTATTAATTGTAAATGCACTTTATTAAATGACAAAAAATTACTTTACATAATTATTTATTCTATGGCGAATAAAAATTATGCACATACATTACTAGGTTTGTGTTTTCTTAGAGATACGTTCTTTAATGACATAGTGTGTTATTTTAGGCTAATCTTTAGTAAACTATGACGGATGTTTAACGTATATTTAGTTTTGCTGAATAGCGTTTTAATTTTATAAATGAAATAAATACAGCACCGAATTTTAGCATGAGTGACATGGACTAAAGCTCAAGGCCCTACACCTATATCCTTCATAAGAAAAGTTATGCAGATGCTCAGAAAATTTAAACAAAATGTTTAATTTGTAATAAAAATCCTACTGAAATGAAAATTATAAATTTAATATATAAATGTTATAATTATAAATACTTTTAAATTAGTGTTCCATATAAACGATTTAACTATACTCTACCTTAAAAAAGCAGAAAATGAACATAAGAAAACTATAAAAAAACCAAACTTTACGTATGAATAAGAAAAGTGGATACTGAGTAAAACTCAACTAAGAAAAGTGAAGGTAAATAAAATGAAGACATTAACTAAAATTGCAGGTTTACGACTAATAGTCAAGATTAGTACCAAAAAATCAAGAGAAAGCCTAGAAGTAAAATTGGTGAAAAATAGATTAGGTAACCATGCACAGAAATAGTGTACAGAATGCCAACCTTAAAGCTAATGAAAAATTTAGGGAAAATGGGCAAAACAAAAACGAAAAGAAGAGGCAGGCCGAGACAAAAGTGGAATGACGACATAGAAGGCCTCATAATAATAAAATAATTGAAATGGAGGACTATTAGCCAAAGACATAGTTAGGTGGAAAAGAAAAATAAGCTAAATAATTATAAAAATACTAAATAATTTGTCGGTCAAATAGCTTTGAAAATACCTACAATAAAAAAGCGCATGGGTCAGATCCGCAACGAATGACGTGGACTGTGTCTAGTACATTCAGTTTATTTTTAATTATAACAATTTTTTTTTAATATTTCTTCGTCTTCCTGGAGTACATTTTCCTACAGGAGATTGCTTATGATAATGACAATCCTTATCTTAAATACCGATAAACCACTTCCTCAAGTCCTTAAGCCACGAGGTCCATCGTCTTTCCGGGCTTCTCTTTCCTAATAATGTACCCTGTATAATCAGTTGCACCAGTCCGTATCGTTCTCCATGTATAACATGGCCTATGTGTTGCAGTTTTTATGTAGTCGTATTCAAAGAATGAAATATGAAGGATTGAAAGTTGTTTTCTAATAAATCGTACTGCACAAGCTTTTTATCAGCTTGGTTCATTATTCCATAATTTTTATTTTAGGAGAAATAAGCTATCATACTTTTCCGTGACGCAGTTTTCGTTGCAAAATTTAACCGCCCATATGCTACGTTAAAAACCGTAAAGGAGAAGAGTTATTAAAGAATAACCATACCAGCATATATTGTTATCTGATTGTTCTACTCAAGCTTGTTGGCATCATTTATTCCACTCTGCCACTTGGTAATTAATGCCCATGTTTGATCTGCCATCTAGTTTTTGTGACACATTGACCTCTCTCGATATTAGTTATATTTGGTATTTCTAGTCTTTCATAGCTCTTCTGCGGTATCATTTAAAATATGTTCCTGTTGGCTTTTGGTATTAACTTTTGGTGTTTTGTCGCTGGTGTTGTTTCCCATCTGTTCATCACTCGTATTGTTTTAAAAGTTTACTTCTAAAACTGAGATATAATGTTACTTTCATAATTTATTTCCAAGATATCTTGATCAGTTCTACCCATCGCAAATTAAATTGACCCTGCAGAAAAATAAAAAAAATCTGTTTTAGATCTAATAAACTAATCCTCGATTACTCTAGAAAATGCCGCCCTGCGAATGTTCCCTATAATGGTAAACGTAACGTTGTTAACAACCTATAAAACTACGCGACCCGAAAGTAACAAAAATACATCAATTCAAGTCGTCAAAGCTTACATTAAAACTTTTTTTTATGTTTACAAAAAATATCGTTATTATTATTATTATTTTAATTGATGTACAAAAATTTTCATAAATTTTATTGACCTTTTAATTTTAATTAAAACTTTTGCAAATTTTATTAGCACTTACCATAAGGAAGAAAGTAATAAATTATACGCAATGGTTTTTAGCAACCCCTATCTTGGAATTAGTGCCTTACTTCGAATAAGTAAAATTTAAATCCAAACGGATTTATGACAAGTAATTGAAATCTGTAAATGTAATACATTCGTTTTAAATTTAAATTTATGAAAAGAATTATTGCAACATTTATAATGAAGAATTAATTATTATTTAATAAATTTACACAATAAAAATGTATAAACTGTAATCCGTGCAGATTTAGTACTGAGTTTTATTTTAATGAAGAATTGGGTTTAAGTACAACATTATTTCCTATTTAAAATTTGTTGAAACACAAAATATTACAATCCTAATTGGGTGAAAATAAATCATCATGTATATCACATTAATAAAAATTTCATGTCCAATAAAGAAATTGCGGTAGCAAGCAAAAAAAAACATTGCTCAATTAAAATCGTTTTATGCTATCACATTTTGCAACAACTGTTTTAAAAAAAACAAAAAAATCGATACGAGTATACATTCACTTTTACACAAGGGTACAAGAAAATGTCTATCCACACAAACACAAACGCACACACAAAGGCTGGTTCTCCTCCTGAAAGGAAAAAGCCTCCGGGCGAAACATCATCCTATCGTCCTCTTTGTATGTATACCCATTCGGAAAGATTTTGGAGAGAATTATATACGGTAGTCTAGAGCAGCAAGAGGATTATAAACTTATAAAGTACAAATATGGTACACTTCTCTAGAATATCATGTACAATGATGTGTTAAAGTTAAATCTTTCTCAAGACGTACACATGGTAGCTTTTACTGACGTTGTTCAGTGGTTACCGTGAAAAACACATAAAGAAAATAATTTATGCGTTTTCGGCAACCCTGAAGATTATAGAGCCCTAGATGTGCTCTGTCGGACTAAGCTAAGCCGAGCATAAGACATAAGCACTTCCAATTACTGGAAGAAAAAAAAAAAAAAACCATCACCCTTATGGTTGGAAAACGACTAGATTGATTACCAGCCCCATACACGCAATTTGGGTGTGTTACTACATGCAAGGCTAAATTTCAAGGAGAACATCGTGGCTGCTAATCGAAAAGTTCTAAAAGTTATCAAGAGAAATGCCAAATATTGGGGACCTAAGCAAAACAAAAGGCAACTTCTAGCAACAATTGTCACATCAGTATTACTTTACCAGTCTGGGCTGAATCATTGGAGTTGACCGCCTATCAAGCGTTTTTCCGCAATACCTTGTACCTCACTATACCGCAAGATGACGCGTGCATCATAGCCTTCCTATTGTCAATTGACATCCTAGCCGTAGAATAAAGATGGCTATATACCAGGAGAACTACAGACGTACGAGACAAGAGAACAATCTAGAATAAAGAAAGGCCTGCATTAGTGGCAAAAAATAATTCGTCGATGGACCTATCGTAATACTGAACAATAATAGATGGATCAGACGTACGACTGGAGAGGTCGGATGCTATCTCACTCAGCTATTATATGGACATGGGTGCTTTAGATTTAGAGAGTTTCTATAAGCAGCGCGACAAACTGTAGAAGCTAGTAAGGACCGCGATGACTCCGCACAACCCGATATACATCTACTGAAACTTGAAAGTGGTAGTCGAGTACGCACAGGCAGTTATTAAGAAGTGGCGTACTGAGCTTAAAGAAGGTAAATGGATTTTTAAGTAGAAGCTGAATAGACATTGAAGTAGAAACTGAATCTGAACCTGAACAGAAAAATATATAGTAGGAAGAGTAGAAATTGGAGCTACGCATCCTCCCCTATGAAACAGTGTTACCACAGAGAGTGCATATCCGA
>JARJDX010096181.1:0-33859 GCA_030264735.1 Gymnusa sp. GC000175
AGTTAAATAAAAAAAATTGTTCCATTACGTTTTGTAAAGGATGCACATCACCCCCTACTTGGAAAACCTCCCCGAGGCCTAAGACCGCTGCTGGACGCTCACTAGCGCCTGTCTTTGAGGAAACCACCAGACACCAAAAGTAAAAAGCCCTGTCTTTAGCTGCTCATCCCTATTTATCTTCTCTTGGGGGGAACAAAGGTAGCTCGTAACCTGACTAAGCACTCGAAGCCGACAGAATGCCGCGTTTATTTAACTCAACCAATGGCGTGAATTTTTAAATGCAATGCGTTCACGCAATTGGGGTTGCCTATAAAAAAGTACATTTAATATTTCATCATAGAAAATTTAGTTGCAGTACCGTACTTGGATACGAAATTCTAAAGATTGTATAAACAGGTGACGAAATAAAAATATTTCGTTACAATTTTCAGGGATTAGTTATTGGTATAGAGTCAATATGGTATTGAACAAAGGACGCTTCGTTGCTCGCCTTCCTGCTTAATTCTAAATAGTTTGCCTGAGATGTAGGATGTTATAGTTTTTGTATATAATTCCGGGAACATTTTGTTAAGTTTGTATGAAGCGTTCTGAGCGCAAAATGCCTGTTATTAGAACGTAATCCAGCTTTGATGGTATTCGTAGATCTACTTCTGGTGCCTCTTTATTCTTCATTGATTTTATCGTACCTTCAATTTATCCACCATTAGCTCATTGTCAAATAATGGATTCTCTAAAAGATTGCTGGTTTAAGGTAGTCTGGGGTTATAAAACTGTTTGGAAAAAAGCTGTAGCCCTTTCAACGCTATAACGCTAAAACCTTATAGCATAAGCCATCGACATCCTATTTAGAGACATCTCGTTTAACTACATGTAAAAAAAGAGATTATTGTAAATTTTCTTATTTTCGGGTTTTAGACGAGTTACTGTCAACGTTTTGCAAGCGAATCTAACTCGTCAAAGCTTATATTTTAAACAATTTTTTTTTAATTTTTAATTTAGTAAATCTTATTAAGGTTGATTATAAAAGGCAGACAATTTGCATATTAAGCATTTTTTTACTAATTGCTGAAAAAATGTTGAGAACCGCTAATTTAAAATTATTTTTCTTTCAAATTCAAATTCGTTTCAAACAAATTTCCCAAGGGTATATTTTGGAGGAAATATCAAAGCGTAAATTGAATTGATTTCAGATCAAATAGAAAAAACGTTTTCTGCTTTGGAAGACGCCTTTGGCCATGCAGCCATTACCAGATTATCATCTCTAATTACATGTTCTGAATTCGGATTAACCGAAACGGAACTTCTGGAATTATTAATGCCCACCAGCAATAGCGAGGCTGTGATTAGTATAGAAAATGCGAATTTTAATTTTTCATCCCTTTGTTCAGTGCGAAGGAAAATGAGTTAGTACAAATAAAATCCCAACGCGCGCTATTCTTATTTGCATTTATTTTCTTCCGGCTTACAGGGCCACTATTAAGAGATAAAATAATGAGTGGTAAATTTTTAATTGAATGGAATCACAACAATGTGAGAGAAATTGCAAAACGGCGATATTTGCAAAGTCAAGAAACTTTACGTAATACTCATGCTGAGATTGCAAATATTTTCTTTAGTGAATTTTGTGATGAGGAAAATAGCGAATCTGAAGATGAACCAGGTACTTAGAAAGTTTTAAAGAGGATCGATTATGTAGTGTAATAAATTTGCTATATTTCAGCACCTCTTCCTTCGGATATAAAGGAAACTCCGTTTCAATCCACTCTGCACAGCGATGTTACTTACAGTCTTCGCCATGTTGAAGAATCTTGGATACATTTGTTAAAAGCAGGAGATGTATTAAAATTAAAAACACTTACGATGTGCAATTACGATTTCATGCTAGCTGCGGTAAGCCAACCACTTTACTTCTTTAATCAATATCAATGCAAAAATATTACATACGTGCCCGGCGCATTCACCAAACTAATACTCACCTTTACAAAATATAACGCAACGGAGGAGAGGTACCGATTACAACTAAGTAAAGTACTAAACATTAATTACATTACAAATATAATTGGGTCCCAACACCTGGTGATTGATTGAGTTACGTGTTGTGTGTTGCTTGGTGGGCAATTAACTATAAACTGGTTGAAATTTTTACAAAAGCAAAGGTGTAAAATGTAAAAAAAATGTTTAAAAAATGTAGTTGCTGTAACGGGAGTCGAACCCGGATCTCCACAAAGCGACTAGTTATTTTTCAAGGTGCATCCAATTGTGGAAATAGCTAAAAAAAAAAATAGGATGAACATTAAGTAGTCACTCCGTCGAGACATTTGCTCTAGGTCGCCTGTGGTGTAAAGGTTAGCACGCCGCACCGGAAATGTGGAGACTCGGTTTCAAATCCCGTCAGAGCAACTAGAGTTTTTAAAAACTTTAAAATTTAAAAATATCGACTCAACAGTCGGAAAATGGTCGGCTGAATCGCTAACTAGTTACTTAATGTGACATTTATGTAATAATAAAGTACCTTTTATATAAAACAGTTATGCGTTACATTAAATTATAACTCTACGCTTTAATAACTTTATTATTAAATAACTTTATTATAATTGATTTAAATGCAGAAATGCAAAATATTAATTAATATGTGCAAGTAAAATGGAAGCATTAAACTGTCTACATTAATTTATGTCACTTTCAAGGTTCAAACGATTTCTGTTAGCTACCTGCGGTGTATCCTGGAGCACGTTAGGTGTTACCTCCTGGACAGGGAGATTGAATTAATCTATCACACAATCAGGAAAGCAACTGATATACTAACGCGGGATACTTATCAGCTTGGAACTCAAATTATTTCATGGTTAAGGCCTGTTACTGAACGTGGAGGAGGAATTATGAATACTTTAGTTACTGCAGCCATGGCGTGGTGTGATGGTTTTACTTTACCTCTAGTCGTTCCATTAACCGACTGGTTGCAACCCCCTTTACCGTCGCAATCCAGGACGATGAATACTTCAGGAGTTCGCCTTGTTGAATCAACCCCATCCGGACAACATGTAATTTGTTGTGCTGATACTGACCCACAGCTTTGGCACATTATGAGCAACCAACTCGTACATACTTTTAAAGGTTTGTCTTTTATTTGATTTGATCGACATTAATATTTTTTTAACATAAAATTCTTTACGAAACTTAATGAAATTCTTTTGCACAGATCAATTCTTTAATTGGTTTTTGCCACAATGGCTTTTATCTAAAAATATATCAACTTCTACGCTAGTTTCTATAAATTACAGCCCGTTTTAAAAAAGATCCGAACAATTTTGTTCATTTTAAATTAGTACGAATCTAGCAGATTGACATTTACATTAATTTAAATTAAAACGGAAAGTTTCTTTGAAAACACCTTTCGTCGCTTTATTTTGCATTCTTAGTAAAGTAAATTTAGGCGTAATAAAGAGCAATCTGCTGAATAAATAAAAGTAATTTTTTTATAGGTAGCTTTGCTTTGTCGTTATAAACAACGTGTAAATTGGCCATAGATATCATGCTGTCGTTACGAGATCAATATCACATTTTCTATGGGTCGAAAGTAAATGTAGATTACTATAAAACAAATACTTTACAAAATTTTTTACAAAACGGTTCTGTCTATTTTTCATATACTATTTTTGTGATATAACGCAAAAATGTACGTTGGAAACATTTCCCCACCACCTTTAAGGTTTAACTAGCGCGTTTTTTACATAGTTTCTTCATGTTTCTTAAAAAAAATTAATTCATTTTCTTGGATGTAATGTTGTTCTTGGAATTCCTTATCTTATCTCAGCGTCATATTCATCGTCATACAAAAGATAGGTAAGATTTGTCTTATCATATTCAGATATTTTAACTATCGAGAGAATCAACCGAAGTATCTTTGGATGACATTGAAGATGAGGATAAAAAATTTCAAGAGTGGTAATGCTCCCCACAAAGAAAACTATGTAAAAAAATTATAATTTTTGTTTATTTCTTGGATCTAATGCTCTTCTGGAAATTTTTAATTCTTATCTTTAGCGTTATCAGATGGCACTTTTGTTGATTCTTCCGACAGTTTTAATAATTCCATTGATCTTTTATAATCAAGTAAGACGTTAAAGATGAGAATCATCTCTCCAAAAATGTAGGAGTAAATCCGATAAAATGATTTATAAAATGTAATCAGATCCTAAATTTATTCTTTGGCAAAAAAAAGTATTAAACTGTTTAGTTACAGATTAAATATAAAACACAAACATTTTTTACATTAACGACGTGATAAACAAATTCTATTTTAGTTGCTTCCTCACTTTGGGTTTAATTTAAATTGGAAAACAGTTTATTTGCATACATTTCATGTTCGCTATTTATGTTATATAAATATTTTTTTCCAAAAAAATATGTAAATCTATAACGCGTTGTTTGCCACACTCGAATAAGTCTTTGTTTAGGGACGCTCCGCGTACTCAAATAGCTGCTGCTGCACGTGATCTAAAACACGCAGTGCTGCCAGATGAAATCTCATTTTACTACAAATTTTTCTCGTAAATTAATTTAACCTGGAAAAAATAAATACACGTCACCTTAAAAGCCGTTGGTCCCACCTGTAACGTAACACTTCCTCGTTGTTCACGTAAAAATTAGATTCTGTCAACAACGATAGCGAGAGCTCCAAAACGGACTGATACTTGCAAAAATAAATGATGAGATATTTAAATAAAAGTAATTTTTTAAAGAATGAATTTTGATTAGTTCCTAATGTGAATTATTGCATTAAGTTGAAGAAGGAAAATTTATTTGTTACCTGGCAACGCTGGTATTAAGTTTCCCGTGCAAACTGGCTGTTTATTCACAAGGGAATTGAATATATTATAAGTAATGTATATGTGAGTTAAAATATGCACAAGAGGGGAAAACTTTTTTCGCTCACTCGCACACCCTTTTTTTTAATCTAATTAATTTTTCTGATAGACCAAACATCTCTTTGAAGAGTTAAACGGCATTTTTGCGCTTCAAAACATTGATCAGTCGCATTAAATAGTTGCACGTTAGGATTAGGGATGAAAAATGGTGATTTATGTGGGGAAAATAGCTCGCGTTTATAGGAATTTGGTGGTTGTATTGGGGACATTAGGGTTGTAAGAGCAATTTTGTCTTTGTTACAGGACATAGTGGTAAAGTAATATGTATGGCTGTAACGAAGCAGTCTCAGTATTTGTTGACTGGCTCGGAGGATATTAGTATCATTGTTTGGGACCTAAGGGCGTTAACAATGACATTGCGTATCCATGAGCATATCGCTCCAGTGTTGTGTATAACGAGCGCCCTTAACAATTCCGTCATTGTAAGCGGGGGGGAAGACAGTAGCATCATTATCACATCACTAGCCAAAGGCAAAGAGGTGAGTGTTACAAGCATTTCATTTGCATGGAATGACCTAGGAATTCGATTTATTAGGTGATGAAAATTGATCATCACAGAGGACCTGTAACTTCAGTAAAGGTTACGTCAGCTGGAGATGTTTTAGTTTCCGGTAGTCATGATGGCACAGTTTGTTTATGGTCTTTGGAAACTTTCTCAATGCTAAACAGCATTACTATGCAATCACCAGTGCGAACGATAGACGTGTCAGCGGATTCCGTCTTCTTGCTAACGGCGTGTTTAGATAACAATCTTTACTTAAGAACTTTAGCAACGGGTACGGAATTGCATAGTTTATCGGAACACAAATCGAGGGTAGAGTTAATTGGTGTTGTTTTATTTGGTTTAAATTTTAGACGCTTTCATTCATAGGTGAAATCAATTTGCTTGACCCAAGATAGTTGCAGAGCTGTAGTCGGATGTGCGGATGCCAGAGTTTACATTTACGACGTGCATAGTGGCAAACTGTCTAAAACTTTATCGGGACAAGCGGGTGAAGTCACAGCCGTCCGAGTAACCGATAAAGATGACTTTTTACTAACTGCAGGTACATTTTCATTTCCTTTACATTTCGTATCACTTGTGGCTATATTTCTAGGTGGAAATAGGGTTCTTTTCTACCCTTTTAGAAGCGATGATAACGTGAAAAGTTTACTCAAATTGAACAAAAAATCTCAACACCACTTACTACCTCATACAGGCTACATCACTTGTGTGGATATTGCTCGTGATGGCCAATTATCCGTTACGGGCTCGACTGACCATTTGGTCAACGTTTGGCAATTGAATTCCCACGAACTTCTCTTAACACTCAACAGTCACACTGGGGCTATTACAGACGTTAGTTTTGCCCCCAATACACTCTTCGTTGCTTCGGCTTCAGAAGATAAAACTGTTAAAGTCTGGGGCTTGACTTTAGGATCTTTAGTTGCTACTTTTAAGGTATTTTTTTTTCTTTAATTTTATTCCCTAATATGGAACCAACGTTAAAACTGTATGAATAATTTTAATAAAATTGTTTTAGGGACATCAAGCTCCCGTCTCGACAGTTTTAGTCATGATGGATTCCACTCGGATCATTTCGAGTGATCGCAGTGACACGTTATGTATTTGGTTGGCTGATAACGGCAATTTGATTCAATCCTATTCGGGTCCTAGCAATTGTGCTAACGTAACAAATAACATGAAATATGCGGTCTGTTGATCCTCTTTTAATTGATTTTAAGTCCTAACTTTATAAATCCTGCAGCTCTGCACCAACGCCGATACATCACTGAAAATTTGGTCCCTAATCAGAGACGATGAAAAGTACACAGTCAATCATTCCGAGGAAATCACTTGTTTTGTATTAACGATGGATTCCCTACACGTAATCACTGGCTCGAGAGACATGTCTCTTAAAGTTTGGCAAGTTTCCGGCGGAAAATTATCACAGGTATACAAGCGCGTGATTTTCTTATTTTTGTTATTGGGAAAAGCATAATTGGTTCGTTAAATATTTTTTTAAGGTTCTGATTGGGCACACTGATGCAGTAACATGTGTAGCCGTTTCCGCAGCTGATAAAAGTTTAATTATATCTGGTTCCTGTGATAGTAATTTAATTGTTTGGGATATTAATACAGGAGCTGACATACACACATTATCGGCTCATTTAAGCTACATTACATGTGTCAAGTGCTCAGGCGATGGAACCATAGCAATTTCCGGTAAACATGATTAATTCTCAAATCCGTATCAAATTTGACAGTTACAAATTTATTTAAATTTTGACATAATTTTCAAACCCCTTGTAGAAAATTAGATTTTCTTATGAATATTAACAACCAATCAATTGGCACTTAATTTTTTATGTCAGATGAGTGCTAGTTGTCGATAACATTAACCTGTTATAGGTTCTGACGATAAAAGCATAATAATATGGGACACAAAGCGCGGCCTACCGTTAACTTCTTTGCAGATGCATTTCCCTATCATTCTCGTTGAACCATCCTCAGATTTCTCTAGAATATCCGTGTTGTTAAAAGACACACAATACATGCCAATTATTTGCTTACACAATACCCCAGCAAAATATGTAAAATTACCAACCTATTGTGCTCCTGATAAGGATATATTCGAAAGTAAGTTTAATTTATATCCTTGCGTGCATCCTGATTATAATATTAATTGTGCAGATCCAAAAACGGCTCCTAAACGACAAATGAGAAGATTGCTAAAGAAAGAAGTATCTTTGGATACATACACTTGGCAAAAAAAGTATGCGCATCTCACATCTAATCTTGTTATCCCTGCGGTCGATGAACGATTTAAAAGGCGATTTTCTGTGTCTGCTAGTATGGAGGAGATTTCAAAAATTCCACAAAATAAAGATGGACAGGTTAGAGAAATTATTTCAGATTTGGAGCATTATTGTTTCCTTTTTGCTTTGTTTCTATCTGCAACGATATATTTCAGGGTGGATTACCGTCTAAGCAGGGATCCCTGGCTCAATCACAACATTTTGATCAACTTGAAGCTTTATGGAACAAGCGATCACCACCCAGGCGAAAATTACAGCAGGTTTGTATAACACCTTCCTAAGCACGTCGTTAAAACTTTTTATCATTTTTTCCCGTGTACAATTTACATGCTTTATATTTTTAATACGATGTTTAACGATGGATTGCATGGAACCGATTTACAATTTCCATTACACTAAAAATCCATGCATTTACGTTTCTAGCACGTTCTCTTATATTACTATCGGGGTAAAAAGTTTCTAACTTTAAAATCCTCTAACTCACAAATTATCCAAATGATTTTAATTAACTAAGCTGTATTTTAAAAAATAATTTATTTCTATATAAGCACAAGTCATTTCATATTTTTTTTTAATTTGCGGTTGGTAGTTAGTTTATACAAAATCGAATCCTTTTGAATGTTCTTAAGTTCGATTTTGACAATTTGATGGAGCAAGGTTTCTGCTTGCGGATATTTTTGAATCGAGTGTGAAAGTTCGTGACTACGAGTGAATGGTCTGCTCCTTGATACGTTTTAACGTTAGCGACTGGGGATCTTCATCTGTATCAGACTATAATGATATCGATTTGGTTCCGGATTCTATCTCTGATAACCGCCAGGTAAATAGTGCATGGTGCGAGCATGGTGTTGAAAGCAGGTGTTCGTTATTGTTAAGTGGTGTTGGATACAAAATTTCAGTACGCGAGTCCCGGCTTCGTTGTTTTGACCTGGACCAAACTTCCCTTAGATGATCGTCCATTTAGGTGTTGAAATCTCCTAAAATCATGCGTATTACCAGATTTGGTATATTGTAAAGTATTGTTTTTGGCTGTAGTGGCAGGTGTGTATAACTGTAATACATTTACTACGCAACCAGATCCTTCTAACTTGAGGTGAAGTATCCTACTATTGATTGCCTTAAATCCACGTACAGCGTTTTTTAGTTTTATGGCTACTATGCAGGCCATTCCGTGATTCTTTTGTTTTTGGGTCCTAAAAAATAGATTGTGCTTTCCCACAGTAGCGAGGGGGATGGGAGTCCAAATCGGTTGGAAGCCGGTGTTCATCTGGTTGGCGTTGGACGCGGGTAAAGGTGACTTTAATGTCAGGTGTTAGACCTTTTTACTCCGATTGCATTATAATTTGTTTTATTTGCGCGATATATTTTTTTGATACATTGATTTACATAAAATATTTTCTTCTTATTTTTGATATTTATATCCTATTTTTTAATTTCTTTCTGATACATGTTTCTATTACGTTTCATGATTTTTTTCATAATATTTTCTTATTTTTCATATTTTTCCCCTGTTCCTTTTCTCATGTTTGTGTTTGTATTATCCATGGTTGAACGCTTTCACCTATGCATCGATGTTCACACACAATATCTGAATGCACATTCCTAGCCGTTTATTTTGCATGTTTATTTAAGCAGGCAAGGATATATCCATGAATCCTATCATATTTGCCATCCAATTCACGGATTTGGTATCAATATGTACTTATGAAGTGTCAGTCTAAAAAAATATATTGAACCAAATCCCTTACCAATCAATACGTTCTACGGTATTTACGGAATTTTGTTTTATAAATTATCAAATAGTATATTTCGCGCGAGCACAATTTTTGCGAATAAAAACAAAACTTGAATGTGTAATAGAAATAATTTGAAAACTAATTTATCTGCGCATTTATTTCTGAATAAAAATATATTTCGTGATTATCGACTTGATAAATATCATATATTCTTCTTTACGCCAAATATTTAAATTATTTTCAAGATCGTCCTTCTGAAAGTCAAACGAAGCAGACGTGCCGTAATTAGCTTTAACCAGTTTTCGAATCGCATATGTAGGCTTATTTACAAGGGTGGCAGTGTAGCTCAGCGGTCTAGGCATCCGGCTGCAGAGTGCAAGATCGTGGGTTCGCGCCCCACAGCATGCAAAATATTTATTTAAATATTTAAGGCGCAACACTACCCCAACCCCCCAACCCGCCTTGCCAGCGTGGGGTTTCATGGCTAAAACCTTCTCTGGTAGGGAGTAACATGAGAAATCATGTACCTCCAGTGGTTCGGAATCCACGCTTAACTGTAGGTCCACCTGTAATGTAAGTTGCCAGCATTACAGGCAGAGAAGAAGACTATGCGCCTGGAGTAGCGTTCTAAGCTGACGACCTGCACAAGCTCTTTAATCAGAGGACATCATATAATAACTTTTAAGTTCTTGGGCCAAATTTGGATTTCTTTCTTTAACATTACTCGTAATTAAACTCTCTACAAATTTATAGTATGTGGCGAACACATGACATTGACAAACATTAAGAAATATTTTTTAAAAAATTTGTTGGGAATTTTAAGCGGTCAAAATAACAAATAACAAAATTGTTTCGCAGTTTATACAAACCTTTACTCGCGCAAGGTCTTTAATCTTTTGCATTTAATTTTTTAGCTTTAACTTGTTCATCTTTGAACGTGGGCTTTCCGTCAGTTTTCTCAATCTCTTGCACTCCGATGTATTTTCAGGGTTCCTATATATGTTGTTGATTTGAGATTTTCTGTTAACCAACCATATTTTTTTTAACATTCATTTGCAGTCCCATGGCGTTGTCTGCATCTCTGACTGCGGTCAAAGTTCTTGTAGGTCTTCTAAACTTGTGGCTAGGAGTATCGTATCATCCGCATACCATATATTATTAATAACAGTTCTGTTGACAATGATACCCTCAATTTTTCCTTCTTTTTCTTGTAGTGCCATACTCGTTCCCCGACTTCCCCGCTTACTTTCGTGTTGTGCGTTTTTTTTTCTACACGAAAGCAAGGAACCTACAGTTTAATGTGGGTTCCGAATCACTAAATTTGGGAATTTATCCTGGGGTAAGTACCCTCAGTGGTTGTCCATTGCCTTCCGCGGAAGAAATGGTCGTAAAATTCCGATGTTGGTTTATTAGGGTTTGAACCTTGGACTTTTAACTTGTCAGACAACGCACGGCCCGACTAAGCTACGACCATTCTCTTTCTTTCTTTCCTTTTTCTTCTAAAGACACCCAAAAAATCCTCTCGGAATATAAATTACATAGCAACTTCTTTCACTATTTCTTTTCATCCACATTAACCAGCGCGGTTTGGTTCCAACATAAATTAGCCCAGATATAATTCAGAGTGGATGTCGATGAGTTGTACCTGGTTACCGCTGTAGAATTCTATCTCATAGTCTATGAAGCATGTTTATAAGTCATTTACTTGTCGGCGTCGTTGCACCAGCCGAAGCCACACAAACTGTGTATCCCCAATGCTCTCTTCATATTTCCGGACCGGAAATTGCGGTACATTCTGCCATGGACTATCTTTAGAAACATTAGAACATGCCTCATCGGGTAAATTGTTCTATTTCCACTGCAAAACCGCGCATTTGCTTTCTTGGGCAGCGTAACAAATGTTCACCACTTCTTTATAGTTGTTCCACATTTATAGAGAGCGTTAAAGAGTCTTACCGATTAATTTATTGTAGTTTCCTCCAGTATACATCGACATATATCTCATCTAGGCCTGTAGTTTTTCCATTTTTTACCAACTTGATGGCGTGTTCCACTTCTGTCTTTGTGGTATACAGCCCATTCAGCCCGTGGTACCTCTATTACTCGCGAAAAGATGTTTAATGTACTCTTTCCATTCTTTAAGTTTGTGATCGATACTTGCTGTTTATGAGTATAGTGATTTCATGGTCATGATCGTGATGATGATCGCTAATATCCGGAACGGATAAAGCACGCTAAGAAGAAGATGGTCCTGATGTGTAACTTTTTACGATTTGCACTCTTGTTTTTGTTATATTTGTGCCTCCCCCAGATTTCTAAAGGCAGAGTGATGGCTCAGTGCTTAATCATAATCATAACCAGAAGACTTCAATCATCCGTAACCTTAATAATGCTCAGGGCCGTCTTAACACTGTGGCTAAATGGGCTGTAACCCTAGGGCGCCAGCCTTTACGGGTGGCAATTTTGAACTACGCGCTTCCCCACCTGTGTGTTTTCTAATGAAGAGGGGCGCATTATTGTTAGTAGCCCACCGGCGTCAAATATCTTAGGACGGCCCTGATAATGCTCCCTGCGATGGCGAGCGAAATGTTCGCAATAGCAAATCAGTTAACGCTACTTAAACCAACAATTTACATCGATTCAAGTCGTGAGACCCTACATATTAAATTAAGATATTTACTCAGATCCAGACCAATAAAAAACAAAATTTTTATTACGAAATTATATTAACTTTTATTTGTATAGCATAATAAATTTATGAACGTTAATGTTACCGAACATTAGCTGTTAGCTGAGTTTTAATGAACTGATCATTTTTTATTGCATTGTGTAACAAGGACTAATTAAGCAAAGTTTTTTAATGTAAATTAAAAATTTCTATAGCAGGCACGTGTGTTATTTTTTCTGTTTCATCGATGAAATTAAAGTGTTTTTCGTGATAGTTTCAAGCGGCTTTCTGAATTGTGCACAATGTATTATTACGACGTATTGGAAATTCAGAGCACGTCGATCATATCTGATTGACAGACCACAAAAGTTATCCAATGAAAATTAAATTCAATATCAAGGGGATTTTGGATTTATATTTTGTTTATTTCTTAATATTTTAAAACGTGATCTACTAAAAAACGTTTTTAAAATAAAAAAATGGACTTGGTTTTTTTCGAGTTGCTTTTAGCTTTGTTTTATAAAACTTAAATTATTAAATATGCGAGTGACTGGTAACTTTAATTGAGATGAGATGAAAATAGAACAATGGATTTGTAATTTGTTAATGAAAATTGGACCGGAGTTTAACGGAGCATGAGCATGCATAATAAAAGCGTGGATTATTTTTGTACGATTGTAATTATTTGCAGTCTCTCTCAAAGCAGTCATCTTTGGCTGAATCGCACTTAGATTCGTCAGATGAAGATCAGTTTGAAGAAGGTGGTAAGAGATAGATAATTAATCAAATATCTGAGAGTATACAAAGAAGATGAATTTATTGTAGACCTAAAGTATTTAATTAAGATTAACGGAAATTATTTAGGAAGTGTACTTAGAAAAAAAAAGTGTGCGTTAATTGATATTGTAAATGAATCAATTTTTTTTCTGGAGATTTTAATGTAATCTGAAAATTGATGTTATGAACCTTCCTCCATCCTTCATATATTCGTTGTATTCGTAAAACTTCCCATTCACTTGGTGTTAATCTTATAGAAAGTGTCACAATTTTGATATTGATTACCCTCAGAAAGCTATTTTTACTCTTCACTACTAAATATGTATGTATATGTATATTTAATGTGCAAAAAAAAATATCGATTGTGACACTTTGTTTGTACTTTAGGAACTGAAATGCAATGATAATCTCAACAGAAGTGCTTTCCATACTTTTTCCTACTAGCATAAATCATTTTTCATTTAAATAAAAAAAAATGAATAAAAAAATTCGCCAATTTTACCAATTTATTCAAATTTTAACAAATTATGCCAAAATAATATAAATATAGAGACAATCGTACATTGATTTATGTAGAAATTGAATTAGCATTATTGTGTTGCATTAAAATTTGAATAAATAACAAAAGCGATTTTTATATATTTTTTAAACCAGTGTAGTTTTGAATTTTTCATATCAATAGTATTCTTGTAAAAAATTCAAATATTTTTGGCAAAAAAAAAAATTATATATAAAACGAAATTTTGGCATGAAATCACCAAATTTACTTCACGTTTACTGGATGAATCTGCGACGCTAATACATTTTAAATTAAGTGAAGGTATTCCTTATTTATTTATCGTATGGCATACAGCAATTTATAGTTTATTTAAAAGTTATTAATATAGTCGATCGACTCTGGCGTTACAAGAAGGAAGAAGTCTTTGAGTCTCCATCGAATTTTCTTATCGGGCACTCGGTGATGATGTATCCAGCCATATCCAGCTCCGCAGTCGCTGAACTTTAA
The DNA here is from genome assembly GCA_030264735.1 of Gymnusa sp. GC000175. Taxonomy (NCBI): domain Eukaryota; kingdom Metazoa; phylum Arthropoda; class Insecta; order Coleoptera; family Staphylinidae; genus Gymnusa; species Gymnusa sp. GC000175. The sequence goes on from JARJDX010096181.1 coordinate 13,915, forward strand.
ATTCGGTTCAATTTGTGCCAAGAATTCGTGTACTTTCGATGTTCTGTTCTTATTCTGCTTAAAGTAGAGTGGATTTTTCTTGGGAGAGTGAAACCAAAATAGGCGACGCTGATACCCGGAATGGCGCGGATTTTTTGTCTTTGCGTGTTTTTTCCATTGGGTATTAATATACATGCCATTTGATCTCGAGTATTTAGTTGATTTTGGTCAGTTTTCGATTGAGTCGCCAATTTCATTGTGGATTGTGGATTAGTCGTAGGTTAGGGATCATCTGGATTTTTGGAATCCCTTCAACTAGGCATTTTAACGACAAAGGTGAGGAAGAGAGTTACAGTAGATTTTATTGTCACAGATATAAGACACATGGTTGTATTTAGTTATGTATCAATAAGTTTATTGTATGGACTGCTGATTCATGGGCGCAATATTCTGTTGCAGACTTTACTAGACTTACGCCCGTGCATCGTAGTGAGGGAGCGCTCAATCCCCATGATGTTTCGCATAATTTATGGATTATATTATTCCTTGTTATTAGATTCGCCGCTGAATTTTAAAGGTGTTGTTTGAAATATAAGGTTTTGTCGAGAATTATACTTAGGTAATTGTTATTATGTCCAATTATCAATGCATACTTGCAGTTTTCTTCTCGCCATTCTGCACGGTACTGACAAGTAACAGATTGATATGGCGCTCGTATTTTAATGTCAAGTATAAAACGGCGTCTCGGTTGTCCACGTCGAAAACATTCGCTATGACGATGATCTGTGCGCTTCGATTATCATTGCGTCGCCTGTAGTTCGGGTAACGTGCATTTTGTCGGTCGCTTATTCTACTACGTGCGTATAGAGCTCCTTACTCTATAAATGTTTTTTTACTGAAGTTTCACAAGGAATTTAGCTCTTTCAATTATATATTTAAGCGCGCAGGTACCACGTCCAATTTTTGGCGCACAACGTCAGTTTCGTGATTAAATTTTTGATCCATAGTATGTAAACGCTTTACTACTAAACCGGAGCACGAGGTTTCTCCGCTCTACCCAATTTTAAATTTATGCGCGCAAGAATCCATAGACATTTTTGTAGGGCGCTCACTCGATTTTTTAAGTATTTTTAAGCTCCATACTAAAAATGTTTTTATACTAAAAGGGGTTCCACAAGGCCCTCCGCTTACGCCAATCAGCAGGTGTAAGTCCACGTTTCCTTTTTTGCTGCGCTAATTTGGCTTTTTAATTATGCGAGGGTCCTCAATTCTCTTTGCTTTTTCTAATTTTAAATTTAACACTCTACAAATATTTTACCACTAAACAGGGGATCGCAAGGCTCTTCGCTCTCCCATTCCTATATTTGTTTAATTTTAAGAAAGTATTTAATTTAAAGGTTTTTGTAATTCCAAATAATCCAGCAATTGTCATGAACACAGTGAAAATTTTATTGATTGAATGATTAAATAAACCTTCCTGTGACATCTCGTATTAAAATTATATCACGACTGACGCTGTTTTTGACACGGGTCTTAAATGTGTAATTAAATTAAACCATTCATATTTCATGTGTTTGTAATTTTTTTATTTGATAAGTGGCGCAGATTCACTCCAGACACATGAATTATTTAGTTTAAAAAACAGTTAGTTTTTTGGATTGATAAAGGTAACAGAGCACTTTAATTTACAAATATATCAGGACCAAAATACAATAGCTTTGTATAAAAATTCATAAATTGCGCAAAATTTTTAGCAACGCCCGAATAAATAATTTTTATTTTCATTAAAGTTTCTTACGATTTCTATCTTCGCTTAAGCAATAATATGTGTTTTTTAGAAATCTAGAAATACTCTTTAGCACGCTCTTAAGTCCTTCAATTATATGAATGTGTGTAATAAATAAATATTCAAGTAAATAAATGACCTGCAACCTCAACACTTAAAATTTAAAATTAAAATGTGACGAATAAAAAATGATTATTAATTAAACTCAAAATTACAATATTAAATAAAATAAAGCTGCCCAGTGTCTTGATTAATTAAGCTCAGAATTCTAATTAATTAAGGCTTTTTATGCTCGATTCACACACCTAAATTACTAGCACATAAAATTCAATTGCGCAGATGCTGCTAATGTGTTAAAATTAATGTTGACTTATTAGTATTTAAGACTATTGTAAAATCGAGCATCTTCGCCTTATTCATTAAAGTTTCTTAGTGGTGAGGGGGGAGTAGCCGTAGCTTTGTTGGGCCGTGCGTTTTCTAATAAGCTAAAGGTCCAGGGTTCAAATCCGAAAAAATCAACAAGGCAACTTTCCCAATTTAGTGGTTTAAAACGTACATTAAGCTGTAGGTCCCCTGCTTTCATGTGATAGCACACAAAAACGCACAACACTTAAGTAAGCGGGGTAGTCGCCTACACTCGGTAATGAGTTTGGCACTATAGGAAAAAAAATGGTGAGGGCCGGCGCTGCCACAGGGACAAAAAAGGCATTTATTTTTAATAAAATCAAAAATTAAAAAGATAAATTTAACATTGTTCGTAGTTGGTGATTGGAGGTGTCAAATTCATGCCTTATGTGATAAATCTCTAGCGCCAGTTCTGTTCGTGGCCTAAGTAATTATGTACAGAAGACAAATCATGAAAAACATCGGAATTTTAAGACCACTTCCCTCTCAAAAGGCAACGGAACCCACATTAAACTGTAGGTCCTTTGCTTTCGTGTAATCGCAGACAAAAACGCACAACATAAAAGTATGCGGGGAAGTGGCCTACACTTGGTAACGAGTATGGCGGCACTATAAGAAGTTTTGTCAAGAAATAAAGCGCATTATTATTTACTAGTAAAATATTGAGTTTAATTAAAAACATTTTTTATTATAAATTCACACATTATTAATTCATTTCCATTTTAAATATTGACGATCAATACCCGTTTCATACGACTCCATAATACTCGTATTTACAAAAAAATTGATTTTTTTACACAAAGGTATTTCATTTGTTAAATACATTAATCATAATTTAATTTGAAATATTAAGTTACAATTTCTTAGCAAGAATTAAAAAAATCTAAAGTGGTCACCACCTGCCTATCATTATCATACAATATGATTTAAAATGGTAAACTTTAAAAAATTAATAAAAACAGAATTTGTTTCAAATTTTGTACTCTTGTGTTTTTTTTTTTCATAAACTTGATAGTTTTTCAATTATTTGCATAAAGCCGAAAAACCTTACCAATAAACTACCACTTCCGGTTGTTGGATTTTAGCCAAAATTAACTGGGGTCTTTCAATAGTTGTTAAAAGCTTAAATATAAATTTTTGTGGTGATATCTTTAATAGTTTTTGAGAAACCTTACCCACAAAAACGCGCCACACACATTCACACGCACACAGATACATCCAGACAGACATTTTTTAATTTTGGTCAATTCTTGTTCAGGGGACCCTAAAAGGTGAATTGCTACCAAAATCTCAACTTTTTTAATATATACTACATTCGTTTTCAACACGGAGCGCGCGTAACTGCTAATTAATCTCCATACTTACGTTTTAAATAAATTTCCAATTCGCTTTATATAAAAAAACACACTTTTGCGACCTAATGACCCTAAATATTTTATTAGCTAAGTTAAAATGGTTTAAGAAAATTAGTACACGTAAATACTAAAAAAAAAAAATTTTAAATCATTATCAGTTGATAAAACAAGTCGTATGAAACGGGTTTTATTTATTACGTTGTAATATATTTTCTACGTATTACTTTTATTACTTTATATAAAGTGCATATAAAATTCTCATTTATTTATGCAAAATTATAAGTTAAATATAAAATATGCAACGTATATAATATAAATTTAAATATTATTAATGTTGTTTATAGGTACGTTAAACATACTGCTGTGGTAATATTTATTTTATTGTTACTATATTTCTGTGATGTATAATTATTTAATAAACTCCTCTTAATTGGCTCTTTTTCAATACCTTGTCATCCCTGTTTTTATTTTAATTTTTTGAATTTTTTACTTCTAGAAAACGATTTTATTGAGATTGGAATTCTAACTATATTCAAAAACTTCCCGCTTTTCCACAGAACAATTCACAGAGCTCTTTTCAGCTGGCGACAAGAACATTAACATTAAAGGAAATGAAATCTACAAGTGTAAGGTAGTATCCATAAAAAATGAAAGAAGTACAACCTCAAAGTAAATGATTTGCTAAATCGTCAAGATGCAGAGCACCGGAAAGCGCCTGACGATTTAGCGAATCATTATCTTTGAGGTTCCTCTCCGATATGGCTTTTCTAATATAGACATTTTAAGTCAGCGCTGTGCATCCTCTTTTTTTCCTTTTTCAGGCGGGAACTACTTTATAGTTGTTTCGGTAAACGTTCATAAGCATTCTATTTACATGGCCGAACTAGACTAGTTGTTCCGATTGCATGTCTTCTGTTATGGACCTTTATTATTATTTTTTCTTATAACCTGGTGTTTTATTTTATCCGGTTATTCCTACTCATCTTCTCAAAAATTCAATTCGACTTCACATCCATAGGTCATCCTACTTTTTAGGATGACATATATACAGCTTGACAAGAATATATTGGCATGTAAAAAAATATTTTAAATAATTTTTTTTATCAAATTTGGCATTGTGTCACGGGCACAAATACTTTTTCAAAGACTGTACAGTAGATGGCGCTACCACTCCCACTTTCAAGTGAGAGATACTTGTGGGCAGCTTTAAGTTGTCAGCCAGCTAGACTTGGTCAAGCTCTACTCTACATGCATCTTAGTTCGTCTCCTCATATTTGGTTGTCATTACTTTCATTACTTTTTTTCCTTTGGTGATACGGTCCCGAATTGCGAATTTCATTTTTCCATTATCCTTGATTTCAACTCCAAGGTAGGTATACTTCAGACAGGTTATAAATGTGTTGCCATTTGTCATAATAATAACTCTCCCGCCAATATCGTCTATTGACTCTTACTAAGATTCATCTTAAGTCCCCATTTGCTCTATTCTTTATGTAGTGGTCTGTCCATGAGTTGCGTCTGGGTCTTGAGTTTTGACGATTTTTTCACCTTTATAGTGTAGGCTTTAAGGTAGATAGCCTATTGTCTCCAATTAGCATTTCCATTCTATGGCACGTCATTGTTTCAGGACCGTGTTGAGATATAGGTTAAATATGTGGGGTATGTGCATCTCTGTCGTGGCCCCTTTGTTACTGCAAAGCTGTGTGTTAAATAGTTGCCAAGTTTTATATGCGATGTTTGTTGCTTTTATAATTCTTTTAAGACACCAATTATGTTGACGTCGATGTTGCTATTTTTAAGTAATTCTTATAATTTAAAAATGGGTTTAGTTAGATGAGTAAACATTAGGGGTATTTTGGGTAAGGCAAGAGATGTTGTCGACTGTTTTTGTCTCCTGCGGTTGGTATTTTTGGCAAATAAGATCTTTAATAAGAACATAGAGTCGACTAAAAGTTCTGATTACCGATATTCCACAGAAGTTACTGAAATTTTATTTGTTTCCTTTTTTGTGTGTTGGTGATATTCACATTGTCTTCTCTTCTGTGAATATATTATGTCCATTGGTGCATTTAGTGAACATTTTAGATATCTTATAGAAATATTTATTTGTTTCATGCTCGAGTAGCTCAGCAGGAACATTTTAAGTTGTTTAATTGTCTTAAAAACTGACGCTACATTAACTTCCATCCATTCCCTATGATGTATCTATATTTTTGGGTACCACTTGGCTTTCTGTCAATGGGATTTCACAGTGTTAAATCCATCTTTCAGATTTTAATATATTTAGTCGGCTTCTCTCATTTTATCCCAATTAATGTTATTATAATTCGTGGTGAGAAGACCTCTTTCTGCAAAGAAAAACTTTGTTAAATAAGAGCTTGAAAGTCAAAATATATACCAAAGATTTAATTTTTATATAAAAAAGATTAAAAATTTAGTCCTGTAGCTGCCGTTCTCATTTGTGCAATGGCTTGGAATAAATTATCCAAAGCGCAAACCTACATCAATTCAGTGCTTTGTGTGATCAAACGCTTAGTAGAGTATCGGAATATATTGAAATAAAATTTTTGTTAGACGGACGGACGGGAGGGGCGAGGTTAACAGACGCTTTAAGCTTTTATAAAAAGATCTTTAGGCTTTTTCAAATAAGCAGCTAAAAATGAAGTAATTGAATTAAATATCTCAAAGCTAAATTTAATAAAGCGAGATATTAAATCCTAAAGCGCCATAACCGTTCGACAAATGTTGGCGATCATGCCTTTTAATATTTTATTGGCAGCCGCTTTAATAGCCTGCCTGTTGTTTGTCCAAACCACTGTCAGCAAAGAAGTTCTTTTTCCTGGGCCATATTTTTCATCAATTACTCCTTGAATAAATATAATTTTTCCTTATATCTCATTACATGGGAAAAGTGAGATAGATTTTTGATTTTCATAGTGTTGCTAATTTTTTTCACCTTCTTCATTGTGTTCATAACTTCTACATTAGTGATTCGATTTATTCAGCTTATGTTCAACATGCGCTTCAAACTTTTTCAGCATTGTATCTGTAAAAGTCAACACTAGGAATGGGCAACCTCCAGCCTGCGGGTCATCTAGCTCTGTCCCTTGACAGTTATTAATCTAGCCCGCGTTCATTTAAAAATGTGTATACCCTCTATAAAACTGATTTATTTAATAAAAGCTGTAAAATGTCACAAAAAACTACTAGTCTTTTACTTATTAATGAATTTCACAAATTAAAATTTACCTCAATCGAATATTCGTATTTAGTTTTTATTAAATTATTATTTGTACAAGGGATCGATGAAAATTTGATCTTATCAAAAACCAAGCAGTGGGAAATATGGCACTAATTTTTTTCATTAAATTTCATTTTTACCTTTTTATAATATGTTAAGTCACTAAAAGTCATGGCCTGCGTCTGCATTAGACAAGACAGTGTTAGCGCATAACTAAGAGGTTGCCACGCCCTACACCATACAGAAGGACAAAGAAGACATAGCAGCGAACCATTCTCATTCTCAGCATTTGGAGTGTCTCCACATAAAAAAATTCTCGCCTGCTCAATCCGGATTCTTTTCTCTACAGAATGGTTCCATTCATCCCTGAGAAAGTGTCCTAGATTATTAAGTTTAAGACCAAATCTTTGCAGTACCTGATCAAGAAGAAGTTGTAGCCCTTCAATTTTATCCGCCGTCAGAGCAGTATCTGCATATCGTAGATTATTAGGTGATGCTTCGTTAATTTTTATTTCCCCATCAATGTAGAGCTTCCTGAAAGATTTTTTTGGAATACAGATTAAAAATAAGCAGCGACAAGGTGCAACCCTGTCTCACACCCCCTTTGATTGATATCTCTTCATTGTTCCGCCTAAAATCAGCAATATTATTGCATTTTGTCCAGTGATTTTTAAAATAGCAATGTTGTGGATTGTCTACATTCTTTTTCTTCGTTTTCTTGTTGACAAAAGGGTCGTGACCGCAACATTTCATTGCGATGTTGTTGCTTTCTTAAAAATTATGTTCCATTTTTCTCTATTTTTGACATTGCGGGTAGCTTGATGTGTGAGTTATTCTTGATTTCGTCTGACAATCTTCTTGAATATCGTCCACTTGATGTTGACCGCTCAACTTTGCCGTACAATAGTCGTTGTCTTGTCTTATGACATGTCCAAAATATTTAAAAATCTCTTTGATTACCATCTGTGACAGTCCATCCCTACGATGGATTGGTTTGTTCTTTTTTCTTTCCAGAAGCTCTCAATATTCGTCTTCAACAGTACATTTTCTGTGCATCCATTCATCTCCTTCCTGCTTCTCAATTGTGATGCCTTTATCCCTTCACTTCGTGTAAGTTTCTTTGTGGCATTTCTTGCCACTTTACATCAACGTCTAATTTCTTAGGAGCAATTTCTTTTATTATTTATTAGTGCCGGTATATCAACTCAACACTATTCTACATCTTCTATGTCTGGTCTGTTGTTATTTTTACTATCAACAACCATTACTTTTGTTGTATCGTGGTTTATTTTCATACCAGACTTTTTGCTTACTTCCTCTATTATTTTCATAAGTTGTTTCAGCTCTTCACTGACGGAATATATTCAATTTAAGAAAGGTAATTCAGCCGTTTTCAAATAGATTTTGAACATAGTAGGTTCTTTGTCTGAGCCATAGATAATTTAATCTAAACCCTTTTTACAACTCTAAGTATATTCTTGCTTATTGTGATGCTTTAAAATTAAATTATCTTTATTTGTAGCAAAACTTTTCTGCAAATTTTTATGTATTTGTACATGAATATGCATCCATAAATCCGTCCGAAAAGTCTTCACCGATTTATTTCTTTAAAATGAAATTACAAATTTGATGTTTTTATAGAATTTCGCTAATTTTTTTAATAACTGTTTTTAAATTTAAAGGAAATTGTATGTAATAAAATAAGTAATAAATAGTTTAAATAAAGTAAAACATTTGAATATGGCGATAAATTTAATGGCGAATTAGGAAAGAAACATAACCTTTAATTAATAATTAAAACAATCTGTTGGTAGTAATTCGAATTTGATCCTAATTTATGTACTGATAAAATAAGAATTATCCACATTTTGTTGGTGATTTTTGAATATTTAGTTGGTGATTTGCTTTAACATTTGGTTGGCAACGATTAATTTTAGGTTAGTTACTCCATATGGGTTGGTAATCTTGTTTCAAATTACGTGTCGTATTATATCTAACGCAAAATTACATTTTGAAAAATTAAGAGTTACCCATTGTCATGAATGTAATGTGCATATAAATTGTTTTAAACATGGTAAATAATTTATTTCAATACTAAAATGTTATCAAAGATATTTATCAGTAAAATATTTGTAGGTTAAGGTTAGAAATTTAAAAGTCGCCTTTGTGCACCCAGATTTAGGTATTGGAGGTGCAGAAAGGCTTGTATTAGATGTAGCAGTCGCTATAGCAGATCAAGGAGTCCAAGTGCAATTTTTAACGAACCACTTCGATAAATGCCATGCTTTTGAAGAACTTAAATCGGAGAAATATCCATTAAATGTCATCGGTGATTGGTTACCTAGAAGTATTTGCGGCTTATTCCAAGCACTTTGCGCTTATTTTAGAATGCTTTATCTAGCTTTAATTTACGTCTTATTCCTTCGCCATTCAGATAACCCAGACCTTTATTTTGTCGATCAAATCCCAATGGCTGTGCCAATTTTGAAATGGACGGGAAGAAAAATTATATATTATTGCCATCATCCAGATTTATTAGCTAGTCCACCAGGTGGAATCCTTAAAAGGCTCTACCGTAAACCAATCAATTGGTTGGAAATGTATGGAACTAAACAAGCCGATGTAATTTTAGTCAACAGCGCTTACACAGCTTCAGTTTTTCGCGAAACATTCCCAGAAATCTCACAAGATATTAAAATATTATACCCTACTATAGCAGCATCATTCCAATATGATATTACAAAGGCTCAAAAGAGACCTATTCATGAGCTAGCACCTGAGATAGAAATGGAGAAATCAGATGACGTCTTTTTCTTATCAATTAACAGGTATCATCCAGCCAAGCAACTGGAATTGGCTATTAATGCCATGGACGAATTGCGAAGCAAATTGAGTAATGAAAATTGGCAACGGGTCCATTTAATAATGGCTGGTGGTTATGACCCACAATCACAAACCAATGCCAATTATTTTAAAAAATTAATTGAGCTTACTCACAGTAAGGATTTGATTATTAAAGTAGTCTTTTTAAAATCACCTACTGATAGATTAAAGGCTGAATTGTTAAGATCCTGTGATTGTGTGTTGTATACTCCTACCAATGAACATTTTGGTATTGTTCCTTTGGAAGCTATGACTGCTTCCAAGCCTGTTATTGCATGCAATAGTGGAGGGCCTAGAGAAACTATTGAACATGATGTCACAGGGTTTTTATGTGAGCCTAACCCCACTAGTCTAGCTCAATTTATGGCCAAGTTTATGGATAAAAATTTGGGCAAGACTTTAGGTGAAAATGGACATGAGAGATTGGAAAGGTTATTTTCTTACCAAACATTTAGTAATAATTGTATGGATATTATTACTGAAACTTATTCAGATAAAAATTGATTTTCTATGTGTACTTTAGATAATCAAGAAGTTATTTTTGTAATATCTGTTCAAACCAAATACTAATTCATGAAATAAATGTTTTACTTTTTTAAATTATTTATTTTTGTTATGTAATATAAAAAAATGATAAAATTCCTGACCTAATTTCTTTAACAAAATTAATTGGGTAAGTAGCATTATCATCAGACAGCCATCTGTCTGACTATGGCTATAAGCCTTTTTTTAACATTCCATTTTCGTTTTTTTGCATTTCATATCCAATTCCCAGCATTTCCTTCTCTCATTTGATCGGAAAACTTTATTGACTAGTTATGGAAATTCCAATAAATTTTTTATAGGATGTAGAAAATCTATTAAATTTTAACATACTAAAAACTTCCTATGCTTCGATTTCATGAAATGTAGAAAATGATTGGTAGAACTGGAAAAGTTGTCTGTACTGGTCAACCTCGTTTTTCGCTTTGATCATCAGCGTAACAGATTATTGTTTGTTGTTGTTTCAGTTCCATCTATCCAATTTTTATGGATAGTGAATATTAACTACATCTATGATTTTATGCATTACAAGGTTAAAAAGAAATTGGCTTAAACTGTTATACTGCAGCGGGTGCACGTGTATAGCGCATAGCTATAGCTCTAGTGGTTTGGTGGTCCTTTATGCTGTCATCTAGTGTTCCATCGTTGGTTATCAGTGCTCCTAAGAATTTATATTTCTGTGTTTCTTCTATACACCTTCGAGCATAAGGTCCTGTTGTTGTCCTCCTACGCACATATACGCCGTTTTCTCTATATTTACTTTCATACCCCATTTACCGTATTCTTATATAAGCTTTCTGGTCATATATTCTATATCATCTTGATCATAGCCATAACTATTTGGTCGTCTGCGAAGCAAAGTGTGTAAATTACTTTGTCCTTTAGAGGTATCCCCATGTTTTTCCATATTCTTTTCCACTGTCTTAGTTCTTGTTCTAGGTAATTTTTTAATAATGTCGTGGATAGGCAGCACCTTTGTTTGAGTCCCTTATATATTTTAGGGCCGTTTGATACTCTTTGCCCCATTTTGATTTTAGCTGATGCTTGGTATAAACTCCTTATGGTCTTTATTATGCTGACACTGATGTTTGTTCGTTCTGGTGCTTACCATAGTTTAGTGTGTGGGACACTGTTATTTGCTTTTTTTAAATCTATAAACACCAAGTGGGTTTCTTGGTTGTAGGCTCTTTTCTATTATTTGTGAGACGGCAAATGGGTGGTCCAAAGTTGATCCTTCCACCTAAAATCCTGCATGTTCTTCCGCTTCCATGTCCCTGTATTCTACTTCAATTTTTTGTGCCAGGATCTTGACATTATTTTATATAGTGTGCTCGTTACTGCTATCCCTCTGTAATTGTCACAGTTTAACTAACCTCTCCTTTCTTGTGCATGGTCGATATAAGCGTGCTGATCCATTTTTCGGGGGTTGGCTTCCCATTCAAACAGTTCTGGAATAATGTCGTTAGTTGTTGGTATAGTTTTATTGATCCACATTTGATAAGTTCTACTGGAATGTTTCCAGGACCGGGTGTCTTTCTATTTTTTATTTATTTATCTACAAGCTGTTTTTATTTCTGCTTTAGTTATTCTAATTGGAGAAACCGTTGCTCGAATGTTTTCCTCCTCCTCCTATTTATCCTGAAAGTTTCCTCTATCTTCTGTTAATAAATGTTTGAAATAATCCTTCCATTTTTCCAGTGTTATTGGAGATTTTAGGTCTTTTATATTCTCTTGCCTTGGGCATTTTAGTGCTTTTCAACTCTCGCTACTTTTATGCCCTCCAATATACGTGTTAATTTTGTCGCATCTTCTTTTCCATGCCTCGTTTTTCTTTTGGCAGATTTTCTTTCTCTTTATACGATATTTTATGTTCGTTGGATTTACTGGCCAAGTATGCTCTGTGTTTTTCTAACTTATCTCTTATATCTTCCTCTATTAATTCATCCCACCAATATGGTATTCTTCTTTGTCTCTTTTCCTTGTGTCTAATGCTTCTTTGGCTGCATGTATGCCGGATTTTATAAGTTGGTAATGTTCTTCGTTGTTCTTAGGTTTTATTTGTATAATCTGTAGTTTTTGATCTAATCTTGTTTTGTATAGATTTTGAGTACTCTCGTTGTCTTAGTTAAACTTTTCCTCTGCTCTTCCTTTTTGTTCTTCTTCCGTAACTATGTTTTCTTCTTTTTTATATTTACTCGGAAATACTATATTTGTTCTTAGTCGCTGCCGCATGTCGTACCTCTACCCTTACATTCTGTACAGTCAGGCTTGTTCTCTGGCTGGTTATTATGTAGTCAATTTTGTCCTTTTGACCATCCCTATTTGCAATGTGTTTATCAAGTTTGATTTTAAGTAGGCTTGTGAAATAGTTTACTACTCTTTCGTGAAAATGGGGATGGTTAAGTTCTGGTGCCCATCTTCTGAAATTTTACATGTTTCTAGGATAATAAATAATCTGGTTAGTACTTTGGTCATTTGTTTGCCGCCGTATTTGAGAAGTTCGTTGGGGTATTATCGGTTCCAGAAGTTTTTTAATTTTTCTGATAGTTCTTCAATCTTTTTAGGGCACCGTACTGGTCCGTACTATTTGTATATTCTGCTCAATGGTCTTATTTAATTCTTGCATTCAATGTATTTAATATGTTCAGGGCCATCTTAAGATATATGGCGCCCGAAGGCTGATAATAATGATGCGCCATCGGTGATGTTTTACAAAAGTTTCAGAACTAGATTAAGTCGATATATTACGCATTTCGTCAAAATAATTTGAGTTCAAGCAAAATTGCCACCCCGAGACTATAGTCTTGAAGTTAAGGCGGTCCTGAATATGGTACTCTAGTAATGAACACTTTCTTTTCTCCTCTGCAAGACTTTTTACTTTTAAGTAAGTTTTGGTTTGTTGTATCTATTTTTGTTTCTTCCCAATAGCTTCTTTTGTTGCTTCTTAATGCAGGTTCTGATCTATATCCATTGTTTCTTTGCGCATTGTCTGTACCGTCATTCCCAACTACAATTTTTATGCTATTAATTCTCTTCAAAGGTGTAACCTGAATTTATTTAAAAAATGCGTGTTTATTTTGTTCCAACTTTCATAGGATGTAGAAAATGTATAAAATTTTCATATACCAAAAATCCAGAAACTTCGAACGCTTCGTTTTTCGAATTTTTTATGTTGTGTTTCAAAATTTATATTATCACTACGGTTTTAGTTAGCAACCTACTATGCACAAATCCTTACTAGATTCCATTTCTACCAGTAGATGGCGCGTAGATCACTAAACAAAAAACAAGGGATTATCCTCAGTTTTATTATAAAATTTCTCACAGGTGTCGCGGTTATTTATTCAATAACAGATTTACAGTTATCTGGACATGAAAATAATTATCTCCGTCGCCTTCTAATCTAGTTGCTTGCTTCTTTCAGCTTCTAATTTTTAATTAATCTTTTAAAATAAAAAATGTGTTTATCATATCGCAGTTTTCGATTAGATATCAGCACGAAGCAGATAACATTATGCCCTTTTAATGTGGGGAGAAGCCCAAATTAAGTATAATAACTAAATAATACAAAACTTAATTATTTCGCGTATTTTACATAAAAGTTATGCGTTTTAATTATTTACTTCCAAGACATTTTGTGTAGATCGTCCAAAGATCTATAAAGTTAATTTCTGGTTTATAGTGGTTTTCTTTATCTTAACACACTGGGATTTTATATTTCCCACTTATAATTAAAACATGAAGTCGTGGGGAATTCCTTAATTAACAATTTTATTTCCCATTATCTTAGATTTAAAATAAATTTTTACGTCTGGAAATTTTATGATTACATTGCAATATTGCGTTTTGAAATTTGTTTTCAAATACATTGTTTGTATTTTCGTGGCGTCATTTAACAATGAGTTATATTTAACATCAGAATGCACCCGATAAGATTCTGAAGAGATCTCGACAGCTAGAGTAAGACTATGTTTCAGCGCTCTTAGCCTTTGATCCAAATCTAGGGCGCGCGCGGGCTTTTGAGCTTGTGACACATCAAAAAGAGTAAAGTTAAAGTGAAGATCATCGATATATAGGGTAAATATTGCTTTGGAATTTGCATAATTTCAATCTTGTTTTATATATGCTTTTATTTTGGTGTTGGTTATATGCTTGTTTATTCGCTTTGCGCGCGTGCTGTGTTTAATGAAAAAGAAAGTGTTCGCTCTGGTTCATGTTTCAGTTGAATAATTTTGTTTTTGTTTTATTAAAAATAAAATATTTCTGGTTTTATATATAAGGCGGAAGTGGTAATTATAAAAACGTGATCAGTGGCGGAGTAAACGAATGGTCAGATAAGTCATTTTAAATAATTTTTTTGTAATTTTTTATTTCAAATTAAAAAAATATTTTAATTTTAAACAATTTCAGTTAAGGTTATATAATTTTCTCTTTTTTGACGCTTCCCATGTTAATTTCTTTATAAACTTTGTTTTACTCGATTTGATTTCCTTTACTCTACGTTGTCCTACATTATTCTTGAACTATATTATAGATCTTCCATCTTACCTAAGGCGAGTCGACTTTTATAATATTAGTACCATCATATTGTTTTCTCTAGATCATCATTAATGTACACCCTGTTTGGACGAAAATAATATAAAAAATCGCAAAGAAGGAAAAAAATTGAAATCCTTTGCTCCATGTATATATATATACATCGATTTTTGTAAAGCGACGACATTATTTTTGGCTTGTTTAAATTGATAGGTTAGGTTAGGTTAGGTTAGTACGTCAACATAAAAATACGTGAGACGAGCACAAACGTTGGAACTGAGCGCAGTGTCACTAACTTCTTCTGCAAAGTCCTGCAAACCTACAATTTCATCCCATATTTTCGGTGATCTCTGAAACCATTACAGCGTTCGAAAATGTTTCGAGAAGTTGTTTATAGATCGTGCAGAGGTTTAAAAACAAAATTTTAAGTTAAAAATTATTATTATAAAAAATAAAGTATTTTCCGACTTCCTAGTCTGCGTGGCGTTCGTATTTTTCTGGGTAATACTAGCTGATCATTTCTAAAATGTGTCTGGTTCATCGTAATCTTCAGTCTTTAATAAATCTTACAATATCGGCTTCTTTTTTTACGCGACATATTTTAAAATTCATTTTAATGCGCGAGTTTTTGTTATTATTTAGGGTTTCTTTAAAAAGCTTCAAATTTTTTTTTCAATAAGAGTTCATGTATGTAACAACAGGTTTTACGTGGGTTTTGGCTTTCTCATCAACCATATCTCATCTTTGACAATTAAATTTTATTTAAAAACAGTCATTTTTGTGAGACTATCCTCATCGACTGTCATCATTTTTCTGCGTAGTCTGCTTCTTGCTTTTGGGCTTACAACCTGATACCACGTTATATTTCTTATATGTCTTCCGCCATCCATTCCAAAAATTTATCCGAGTCATCACATTCTTTGCGCTTTGAAGTATTTTATGATGTTGACATCTTGGATTAGGCAACTTATTACAAAATTTATTTATTATTATTTGTCGGTTTAATTTAGATAGGTCCAAATATCTTCTAAAAAGGCTTTAACCTTTAAGGTCCTTCTAGTTTTTAATATGATCGTAAATAACGAATAAAATTAAAATCTATTTTTACGCGTTCCTTGCCACTTTGCCAAAAAAATAACGGTGGCAAGTTGCAAATTAGAATTTAAATCTATTTATAATGTTTTGCAGTCTTTTTCTTCCGTCGGACCTTATTAAACGACCACTTATGGAAGTCATAATTGTGATTTCTAATGGAAAAAGATTTTAACAATATTAAAGTTTTCTATCTTTGCCTTGGTTGATTACGAAATTAAATTCATATAATAATAATAGCCCGTAGCCCCTATGCAGCGAACAAACGCCTTAGCTCAAAACTATGGAGCTCGACCCCCTAGTGGGACATAAGATAGTTTTCGGAAGGCGGAGGCGCGAACATATTTATGCTAAAAAAATGCAAACTAAAAAATACAGGGACACAGTTACGACTGTCCCGCAACTGAAGACGTAAAAATATGTCTAGTATCTATGTTAGGTTTATCTTTAATAAAAACAAAAAACTAAATTTTTGCTTTTGTGTTGCCGTTTTTGAAGAAAGGTAAAAGGTTGGATTGTTTTATAAAAAAGCGTACTACACCAGCTTTCGTTAGTTGTTTGATTCATTATTCTGCGATTATTATTTTAGGAGATATAAACTCTCAAAATGTAACACTTTTCGGTGACGCATTTTTCGTTACACAGTTTAGACTATAGTTGATTATTTTCTAATATTTGTCTTGGGAACACAAGGTATTCTAGTTTCAAGTCGTTTCAGTTTAACTTCGAATTTACACACTAGTAGGTTAGTTCTGTTGGAGACCTCCAAGCATAGAGTTTTTGCGGGGAAACTTTGAAGAAAGTATTACTTATCACTAGTTCCTCTCATACCTAATTTGGCATTTATTTAAGTCGGCTTACTGTACGGTACTGTTACTGTACCAGTTTTAGTTATCTTAATTAATGTTTTTAGTTGTTCGTAAAACTCTTCGATAATTGTCTCCTTCTTCTCAGCAGTTGGAGTGTATAGTGTCTTTAGCTTTTAGAGAAGGGAGTGAACTGTCATTACCGGAGTAGCAAATTGTGTGATCTTTTATTAAACATTGTCGATGGTCCAGTGGGTTTCGATTGTCACTATTGTAGCCAAACTCCCACTAGGAAACGAAATTCAAAGAAGAAGTGCGTGAGCATCAAATTTCAAATTTAAAATAAGCAAAGGAAATAAAGGTGGCGATGATTTTAAAATATTAAAGCATATTGTTAAAATTGGGTGCCAAGGCAGAAAGACAGATCAATAGCCTATTTGAATAATTATTTAATACAGATTATGTGTATATGGGTGCCATATCTGGGGTGATTGTACAGAGGAAAATTAAGATCGTGCATGTTTCTTCCTATACGACATTCATATATCTTTAAACCAAGGCGACTATACACAGATAAAAGTATAGATGAAAACGGTTACGTTCAAAAACTTTTATTTGAAGGACATGTAGAAAGGATGAAGGAATAATGAGTGCCAAAAACGCTAAAATAACTTGCTATGATAACTTTGGTGTGGAACTGTGGAAGAAAGCAAAGAGGATAAACGAAAAACAAGTAAGTAGGCAATTATGAATAGTTGAAAACGTCATGACCAAAGAAAGAAAAACAAGGGGGACAAAAAATCCGCTGGATGAACAATATACTGAAAAAAGTTTCAAAATTACTATGAAAAGGAAATTGCGGCGGTTAAAGACGGGCTAGTTTGGTGGCAGAAGTTTTAGAAGTTTGACATCCACTAGGACCGTACAGCATATGAAAAAAAAAAAATAATAAACTTGTACTAAGGTACCATTGGTGCTTTTTATAGGGATATCTTTGTTGGTTTAAGTAGGCTTATCAGAGGTCCCTGTTTGTCCGGAATTGTCCCGGTTTCACACATTGGTCCCGGCGTTCTGGGCTGAAATGCATTTTTTCCCGGTTCTTGTTCCGCGTATGAATGGTAAATGATTGTTATAAAAAAAATTAAAATTATGTTTTAATTGCCGAAAAGAACTTGGAAATTTACGAATAAACAGACTACGGCTTTGTGGTCAGGACAAACTGAAGTTTTAATGTTTTTTAAAAATTTTCTATTGTACAGGTGGGCGAGCGGAGATTAAAGATCATTTTTGGTAATTAAGTTAGTTTAAATTAGGTTAGATTAGCTTCCGCTCCTGTCCCGGTTTGGATCTTCATAATTATGGTAAGCCTAGTTATAAGGGTACCATTGGTGCCTTTTTAAAAGTAACTTTGGTGCCTTTATTTAAAGCCGCTATGGATGTATATAAAAGTGCCAACGTTTGCTTGTTCAGTCAAAACTTGAAAGCACATGTAAAGTAAACATAGATAGTAATAGTACAAGATGAAAAAGTAAAATTTATTTGGTCGGTTAAGTGATGAAATGTGTTTAAGGCATGCTATATTCAAGTTTATAATATCGCGGGTTTGATTTGATTTTGATAAGAAATTGCGCAAAGTGGGGGCAGTGTGCGCACAACAGTGCTCTGTGATGGCACTTCTGTCATGGATGCGAAGTACTGTTGGCAGTAACACAAGCCAAACCAGTTAGTAAAGGTTAGTCTAGCGGTGTTTGTACGCTGTGCGCTCATTCCACGATTTCGTTGCGGCACGTCAGAATGTGGACGTATACATGTGTTTCTATCATTTCGTTCTCTTAGTGCACTATTTATGCTCAATATGTGATTCGCACAAATGTAATTTCTTTATATGCTTATAAACTTTTTTTAACTTATCGGATGTGCTTTTATTTTATTTTTTTTCAAAAGTAGAAATTTTATTAAACTTCATTTTGCAATCACGCGCAAACTATCATGCTTCAACACCATTTCTTAACAGAACTACACAAAGGTAAACTCAATGAAAACGATAAAATATTTACAAAAATTTAAGCATGCGTTTTGTTTTTTATGCTTATACAATTTTTTTTTTTTCGTAAGAAGCGCGTCTATTTATAAATAACACATTTTAGAACCATAATTACTTTTACGGAATCGGTTCAATTTTAATAATTTTAAATTTCTACTATTGATCAAGATTTTATTGTAATATTACAAGGTATTATTATATATTTCACAAGGTCATAGAAAGCTACATTCATATTTTTGTACATCAAAAATAAATTTTACATTCCAATTTTTAATTCCGCATATTGCACATTGAGTTATAATTTTTGCAAATTTCTCTATAAATTATATATTTTGCATTAGATTTTTATTACAACATTAATCTTTTCCATTTTTTCAAAGCCTTGAGATAATATTTTTGACGTATTTTATACTTTTTATCTTACTTTGCTTAAGAAATTTTAATCATTTTTGTTAAGTCAACCAAAAATATGTCCAAATATTTTGTTAAGATAAGGAACGTGTGTGCCAGCATTACTTGAAATCTTAAAAAAATATATTTTAGCAATGATATGTAAAATACTCGAATATAATAATAATAATAATAATAAATATAACATTTAGGAAAATTTAAATTTTGGCACCAATATTAATAAAATATATGGTAAAAGTACAGATGGCACAGGGTGTTAAAAAATACAAAAATTTTATAATAAGTTAGGAAAAATCCATAAAATTTATATACAAGGCAATTAAAAGTATAATAATTTGATTATTAAAATGATTGTAATGAATAAAAACCAGATTTTTATAAACAATAAAAGTCAAAAATTAATTTTTAAATTTAGCTTTTTTGTTTAAATTTAAATCGTTAAATAAAATAATTAATCTTAAAAAATAAAACAGAACACCCTGTATATCTTTATCGTATTTTTACTATTGTTTAGTTAACTCAATGTGTGCTTTCTTCTGCTTCTGAATCTTATTTTTGATATAAATCACGTATTTAGAAACGTTTTATGTAAATAATTTCAGGAATATCCTATTTTGGTCCATCGAGCCGGATAAGATTGTTATGTTTTTAGCTTTTTTTGCAACTAAGTGGACAAAAAATATTTTCACAATTTCCGGATTTTGCGTGTTTTTCACTTGATTTTTCAAACATTAAAAAATTTACAGTTTTTTTCAAAATATCTTGAAAACTCGTGAACATATTCAAAATTTGTTGCGCAACATTAAAGAAAATTGTTTGAGTTTTTATTTAAAAAAAAAAATCGTCTTTTCTGATTAAGGGTTG
>JARJDX010096207.1:0-11368 GCA_030264735.1 Gymnusa sp. GC000175
ACTATTAGTTAAAACAAAAAGTTGATTCCATTCATTCTCTCGAAAATTATATTCAATCATAACACATCCCTTGTGTGACATCTATATTTTTCCATCAATATTTGTTGACAAAAAAATCGATTTTTAACTTCCCTTTGGTTCTTTTCCAAATCCCTTGAACTTCTGCTACCTAAACATTTTCTCCCGACCGCTCGAAGGGTCGCGAGGTCGCGACCTCCGGTTAGTTTACATATAGTATAGCGCTAATCGGGGGTCGCTAAAATAACAAGTTACACTCACCATCTCAAACATTTTACACTTTACAATGGGGTGTTGTTTAAGCGATACTCTGTTGGTTATAAAATCATAATAAAGTCAACAAAATGGCACAACTATTTATAAATTACCTGAAGCAAGACTTGAACTTTCAGGTAATAAAATGGTAAAAAGTTATATATTTTTAAATTTATATAAATTAATATAGTTGTAATATTAAACTAAAACCAAACTAAAATTATGATGTTTAGCTATCGCATTAGTTTCTGCTTCCGTTTTCTTTCTAATACCCGCCAGTAATAAATAAGAAAGTTCACGGTTGCATCTTGGAAACAAATGAAGTATAGGCTTTAAAAAAATATATTTGATTCATTAACATGAATTTACATATTTTATTTAAATTACGAATTTTTAGCTTAAAAATTTAAAAGAGACACCAAAAAATGGTGTATTTTAAGAAAATTTTTGACCCTAAAAATAAAAGCTATTTTAACGGCGAATTAAAAACTTATTGAAATTTTGTTTGAGATACATTCAGTGCCATTATATACTGGGTGTCCCAGTTTAGTCATAACAGTGGAATATCGCGAAATATGGACTTAGAATGATAAAAGTTTCAAAAAAAGTTTTAAGGTTCGGAAGGGAACATACGATTTTGTCAAAAATGTTTCACTTCTTATCCCTAAGGGGTGGGGAAACTTTGAAATCTTAAATAGGAACCCCCCTTTTTTATTTCAAATTCTGATTACATAACTTTTACTTAAAACATTTTTTTTAAATAATAGGTGGCGCTGTAATTACAGGAAAAAATTATCGCAACATTTGTTTTTCCTGCGATTACAGCGCCATCTTCGATAATTACAAAAGGTTAATTTTCGTAAACTTTATGTATTCCTCCACTTTTTATTGCAAATTTGGATTATGTGGAAAAAAATACACAGATTTCACAAAAAACACTTTAATGCAATCATCGTAGTTGACAGGAAAAACAAATCTTTAGGTAAATCTTTTTGTGCTTACAGCGGCACCTACGGAACACTTAAGTTCCGCTTAGAGTCTAAGGCGGCTTTAGCTGCATGGTGCAATGAAATAAACGTCACTTAAATAGTTAAGTATTTAAGTAAAGACCCTTAAAAGTTAAGTATTCCTTAAGTGATCGGTGCAATCGAGCCTTAATGAAATAAGTTTATGTCATTTAAAAGTGACGGATGTCACTAGCTTAGTTATTACCAACATACATTTTACCAAAATTAAATTGCAGAGACATACTGCCAACCCAATTAGCGAATAATTAGTCAAAAAAAAATTTTTTTGTGGTAACCACACCACCTTATTTTAAAATAGCAACTGAAACACGCTGGCACGGGTGAGTGGGGTGATCAAACATAAAAATTTTGTAAAGAAAATTTTTTAGAAAATAAATGAAACATTAAACAAATTTTATGTTTCAGTGTGCTGTCAAGCATTAAATCTTTTATTTTTGAATAAAAATTGCATTAAAATCGATGGAAATTTGGAAAACTGCAATTTTATGTAAAAATATAAAAAAAGTTACATGGGAAGTCGGGCCTCCATTTTAAAAATTTATTTTATTTATTCACAAACTAACAATAATAAAGGGAATTTATAAGAGAATTTATTTTCATTGGTCGCAGATAATTTAATTTTAACCAATGAATTTAAATCAATTTAAGGAAATGTTGTTCGTTTTAGAAATATATTTCTCCAATTTTATCTCTACTTTTACGTTTTTTGACAAAAAATATAATAAAATAGTAAGAATATATTCTTAAAATTATTTTAAACAAAACGCTAATGAAATTCTATTTATTGGAATTAAATTAAATTTTTGAAACATAAAATTGCCCATCGAATATTTTTTTTATTTTTAATATAATTTTAGTTGCTTTTTAAGAAATGGAACCGCGGTCATAACACATTTTGAAAAAAAACGCAAGCAAAACGCTTCTGGTGTAATAAGAAAATTTATTTATAGAAAACTCTGACCGTTGTATGCGCCAAAATTTGAAAATGATGAAGAAATTTTACTTTTTAGGGGTTAATAGTAACTTTTTTGAGTTAAAAATATAAGCGTCTCAGGGTTGTTGAGACGTTTTTCTATAAAATTGTCTCGTGTCAGTCGAATTGAGTAAAAAAAAATTTAAAAAATGTGTATAGGTGACGTGCAACCCGAGAATCGAAAATCGCGAAAATTTGAAAAAGTTTAAAATTTCATGTGTATGCCTGCCTGTCTGTGTATGTATGTGTTTCCGCTCGGGCAAAGACGCCTAAACTGATCGGCCCGGAAATTCAAATTTAACCTTTTAACAGAAATTGGGAGGTCCCAGTGACTTTTGGCTGAAATTCACCAACCGGATGTGGTACTTCATTAGTTCGGTTTTTGATTTTTTGCAAAAATTTCAAAAACCATAAAGTGTATGGCAAAAAAACAGAAGAGTACAAAAGTGCGAAGCAAAATTTTATTGAATTTATTCCCATTAAGTAGCAGAGATATACAGTCATTATAATTATCTAAAAATTAATGAAATAGGGGCGTATCGTATTATAACCAACAAACATTTCAACAAAGTGGAGTTGCAGAGATATACTGCCAGTCTAATTGCCTGATAATTAATAAAATACATGGTGTGGCAAAAGTTTGGAAACGGTCAAATATCTCGAGAACTACACAACTTATCGCAAAAAAAATACGTCCAAAATGATTTTTAAAAATCTATTTAACCATACAAAACAGTACCACCTTCCCCCTCCCCCAAGGGCATTTTGGACGTATTTTTATTTTTTGCGATAAGTTGTGTAGTTCTCGAGATATTTGACCGTTTCCAAACTTTTGCCACACCCTGTATAGTTACGTTTCTATTAAAAATAAAGGATATGTTTTAAATTACGTAATAAAAAGTCGTGTGGTGACCACCATTTTAATGTACCGACTTTTATACGTTTATAACTAAATTATTTTTAATTTAATTACATGTGTAAACCAACAGCAAAAAAATAAGAAGAGGTTTTCTAAACATCTTTAAAAATAGTATTAATTAGTTTAAAAGTATTACGTAAACCAATCAGGATGTAATTAATCCAAAAATACAAAAAATGTTAAATTTAATGTACTAAACATTTTACAGATCAAATCAATGCAAAGAAAATTATTTTTACAACCACATCCTGCCCTTTCAACGAATCTTTAATGCTGAACCTAATCCTCCAAGGCTTTCCATTGAAAATTAAAAAAATCTAATTTAGAATCTGCAAAACTGTAATGTAAATCAGACAAAATATTATTACCTGGACCTTCAAGAGGTCAACTTTCTTCCGGTCTTCGTATATAAAATATGATTAAAAGGTTAATTACAAATTCTAAATTGATAATCAAAGCACTCGTGATCCACGACTATTGCTCTATAAAAACGTCCTAGTTTCTTGTACTATGAGAATTATTTGTTTATAGAAAAATCGCAATCTAAAATCTGTTTGCATTTCGTTGAAGAAAGTTTAATTTTTTCTATATTTGCATTACAACTTAGTGAATGAAGGTGATCGTAGCATAGAATGCAAATTTAAGGAATTTTGCAATTTGCCTTGACTTAAATCAACGACCATGGTTTAGCTCTAGAGATCCTAATTTAGAAGCAATAAATCACTTTACGCATCCTAGTTCCGCATGTGACCTGTCACCTGTGGTATGGTGCATTAAGCACTTTCACTAAATGCATCTTTGAAAATAAATAAGTAAACACATCTAATTATCATATAAATTTATTAATTTGAAAAGTATTATATGGCAGATGTTAATTAATTATTATAATAAATTTTAATGCATTTATTCAATATATTTCATATGTGTGAAGAGCTAACAACCATTCATAAAAAAATATTCGCGGCATTCAAGCAAAACTAATTAATGTAAATTTTGATGAGAATATGGTCAGTGATATCATAGATATATTTATGCGCTAATTATGCCTTATAATGGATCTTTTTTTAGCAAATTTAAGTTATTTCAAGCATCTGCTTAATTGGGGCAATTTAATTATAATCAAAAGAAATATTTAATCTTGAAATTAATTCGCATGATCAGTGTGTTAAAAATCAAATTTAAATATTCATTTTTACAATGTGTCATAAACAATAGTAAGGAGAAAACATTTTCGTATTCATTTTTATATAAGAGTGGGTTATCAGAAGCAGGAACCCATAAACAATTGTAATTGTACACAAAATAAACAACAAATATCAATATAAAAAGAAGTAAAAAAATGGCCGTAAAATCTTTCTTCTTCTTCTTCGTCGCGAATAGACCATCTTGGATCTTTCTCGCCAGTAGTTCTTCATGCTTTTTTATTTCCAGTCCATTCCCCTCGCTTGGGGGTTTGCTTTACAACCACAGAACGTTTAAATTCATATATCACCATTCTGTACTTTTCTCGGACCAGACAGTCTTCCTTTGTCAATTTGAATGTTTGTAGGTCTTCTTTGATCTGCTTTTTGTAGAAGTAGATGGTTTGGATACTATATTTTCAAATGTTTGTTTATTTAATCTATCGGGAGACATTCGTACCATGTGGCCATAGAACTAAAGTCTACGTTTCTTGATCGTGATTTCTATATTTTCTATCCTTTTATATATTTGCTCATTTGCTCTGAGCCTGTACTTTCCGTCAACTATTAGTGGTTCATATACTAATTGTCTCTGTACCATATAGAACTACCGTCATCACAACAGCGCAATATTGTCTTAGTTTTGCATTGATTGATAGATTTCGCTTATTATATATGTTTCAGGAGAGAAAACGTAGCTGTTCAAATTTGTGCTTCTTTAGATCTATTGTTTGCTTATCTGTTCCACTCGGGTTGATTATTTCTCCAAGATATATAAACTTACTTGTCACTTTCACCCTGCTGTACTTCGTTTTAATAGACTTTTTTCCATAGTTCTTTCATAATTTCTGTTTTGGCAAAGGAGATCTGAAGGCCGTAAAATCTTTAAAGAAGAAGAAGAAATCTGCAGGGCCTCAGGGAATCGTACTTGAACTGGTAAAATATGGGTCAAAGAAGCTTTATCGAATGTTAAGGTTGGAAAAACCTCACGAACAGATTTTTAACCTACAAAGTTCTTCTACAAGGATGAGCCACGCTTAATTTAAAATACTTCTAGACTATGCGCTAAAGAAATGGACAAAAAATGCAAAGGAATGGGGGCCACGATCAGAAACGAACACCTATACACATTGAACTTAGCAGGCGATCAAATGGTAGTAGGTCAGGACAAAGATGACCTAAGATACATGATAAGAAAATTACAGCAAAATAGTTCAAAAAATGAATTTTGTTAAAGCGAAATACCTGACAACAACGGATGAAAACAAAAACCACCTGAAAGTTGATGAGAACTTGGAAATAAGGGGAACACATACCTATGATTTATTATAACGGAGAAATTAATAAACAAAATAAACAAAAGCAAACTAACAGCAGATGAAATGGAGTAGCAAAGGAGATGGTGTGGAGTGACGAGACCCAATAGAATAACAAATGGCAAAATACGAAGACGCATAATCATACAAAAAGACATAATGACACTCATAGTAAAAAGAGGCTGTTATGGTAAGGACAGGCAGAAGAACAAGTAACAGCGGATGGCTAAAAAAGGAACGGAATGGAATCCCATGGAAGAAGGAAACAGAGGAAAAAAATTAATGGCGAGATGACGAGGATGAAGCCTGGACCTATAAATAAATTAATTAATTAAAGAAGTGTGGTGTGATAAAACAAAAGAACTAAAGAAGAAGTGGGTACTGCACGAATCAAATGGAAAAAACTTACTGGATGTAAGGGTGATTTCCTCTCTAAAAAGTTACGTGAAGACCTTGAAAAGGATATTGAAAAGATCTACGTAAGTACCGAAAAGGCCTGGTTGAACTTCGAAAAGGCACGTAGAAGGACAGCCAGTGAAATATTGGAAGTTTCCAAAGGAGGTGTTTACACAGGCAAAGATCCGATAGTGTGATAAGACATAGTCTTAAGAAGAACTGGGTACTGTATGAATTAAATGGAAAGAACTTACTGGATGTAAGGGTGATTTCTTCTCTAAAAAGTTACGTGAAGACGTTGAAAAGGATACGGAAAAGACCTACGTAAGTGCCGAAAAGGCCTGGTTGAGCTTCGAAAAGGAACGTAAAAGGAGAGCCAGTAAAATATTGGAAGTTTCCAAAGGAGGTGTTTACACAGGCAAATATTTGACCTGATGGATAAGGAATATAAAGAGACAATGAGGATTAAAACGCATGCTTTTAAGATCTTACAAGAAATCGGGAAGAAGATCACGCATCAAATACACAAAGGCCAAATCCTTGGCAAAGAAGACGCATAAACTAGGACCAGATCTCGGAAGGAGCTTTATTGCAGAATCAAGTACAAAACCGAAATTCTCAAAATAGCAAAAAGGAGAAATATATCAACACGGGATATCAAAACTAACAAATGTATTAAATAGAAATATCAAATACAGACTTATAGGGCGTTGGTTTTTAATTTTGTTTCTATCTCATCTATATGTAGAATAGTGACTTCTACATTTTGTCATTACCTGGAATCGCTTCTTTTTTTATGCATTTATTTAGCAGTATTTGTACATTTTTTTTGTAGGTCTTCTCCTATAAACTCTTTATAAAAATAACAGGAAATAGTTCAAGCAGGGTGGGTTCCAAAAAGAATTTAGTACCACCGACTACCTGCAGTTGTTAAGAACACTTATAGAAATAAGAAATGAGTATAATATACCATTACACATCGCCTTTGTAGGTTACCAAATAGCAATCAACCTCATTGAAAATTTGGCAATTCTAAAAGCCCTCGATAATGCTCAGATGTTGACAGTTAACATATGTAGTGGCTAAACACCCCTTGTGGGGTTGTGCCGTTTTTTAAAGCTTTTCACATCCATTTTTTTTTTGAGTAAATCCTTTTAAAATATTTTTTTGCATATAATTTTAATATTTTTTTGTTTTTTTTTTTCAATCATTGATCCCAGCCCTGCTGAGATCATCCACTACTTTTTGTAGCCACTTAGATTTTGGTTTACCTCGCCTTCTTTACTCCCCAGGCTCCCATTTTAATATTGTAAATATTGTCGTGTTTGACTTCCATACATGTCCCAGCCATTTTGCTCGTTATTTCTAATTTTTTTTTATTATATCTATTCCCTTCATTTCTTGAGTGTATATACCATAATAATCTTATAAACAAAGAATTCCCAAGCCCTTGAAGCCGTAGGAGATGCGGCCCAGATAACTGAGATTGAGGAACTTAAAGCTGTAGTAAGTAAGATAAAAAATCGTAAACCGGTAGGTGTTAATAAGATCCCAGAAGAAGAAGATTGGCTTACAAGACTATTTAGTATGGTACTTGCAACGAAATACTTGCCAGAGTCATGGCATCTTAGGTATTTGATTCATTCAGGAGACATAACGCAATGCGGCAATTACAAGGGGATCAAGTAAAACTCCCACACCAAGTTAATAATTTATAACCTGGATTCACGCCCTTAAAATCAACAACCGCTGCAATGTAGGCAGATAGATAGGCTACTAACGGAAAAACACCACCCGAACAAAGAAGATATACATGTTATCTATATCGACCTTGAGAAGACAGTTGACGAAGTGCCACGAAAGTTAGTGTATCAAACTTAAAGACCACAACACATACCTAAATGCTACTTTTAAATAATACAGGATATGTATGTATCAAAATACATACAAAAATAAAATATTTGGCAGCTAAGAATTTAAAATAAATGTGGGGGGATCCATCAAGTCAAGCAGCGAACTATGTGTACATGCTTTTAACCTGGACCTAGTTAATAGAAATGTCCAAGAACCACTCCCCTTTCCATGCAGACTACATCGTTTTTATTGGCAACACGGCAACACGGCAACACCCAACAAATTACAAAATACCTGTATCTATGGATTAATGCTTTAGAATTCAGAACTCAGGGTTATCAAAATAAACACCTAACACCAGGAATGCTGCTTTAGCAATAACCTTTCTGCTAATACAGGATAATTTATAATCCTAGTGAAATACATGTGCCAAAAGTAATACAATTTAAATGTCTTGGATCCATAATTGCTAATAAAGAGAATGTAGAGGCAAATCTAACTCATAGAATAAGTGTTTCCTAGCAAAAATGACCCATTCTCATAAAAGGCTGAAAATGCAATACGGCGGTGGGTCCAGCAATGCTGCACGGGGCAGAATAGACGATTAAAGAGACGCATGGATAAAAGCAGCATACTGCAGAAATAAAATGTTAACATGGTTGGGTGGGGTAATAAAGCAAGATAAAATTCGAAATAAGTATATCCGTGGTAGCTTTAATGTCGCCCCTTTACCTAAAAATCTAACAGAACGTTGTCTGAGGTGGTGTGGCCACGTGATGCGCAAAGTTGAAGAACACGTTGATAAAAAACTCTTTGCCTCCCAGAAACTAAAATAGGCCAAGGGCGTCCCTTGCATGTACGTAATGGATCAGTATGACCAAGCAACTTTATAAACAGAATTTACCTGACCTGGCATTCCGGCAATCCAGGACAGAATGTCGCCGCAAGATTAAAAGAGCCAATACCACCTACAGGGTTTATATTTAAAATGATCATAATTCCATTAGTTTTTATCCAAAAAATTTGGGCAAAACTGGTTTTTGAAGTAAAATGTGTCAGATTTAACGTACATTCCACATCTTTTAAATATCTAAAATAGAAAAAATCATATTTAAAGCCATTTTAATTATTTACCTACTTTTACCTCCCAAAAATGGTCAAAGCTGAAAGTTAAACTTTATTTCTACTTTTTCACCGATATGCAGATCTAAGCAAAGTAAAATGCTCGCTCCCTTATTTCTTAATATAACCAATCTAACCCCCGACCCGAGGATCTCATTTTATAGTAAAAACATCTATTTCAAGTCCAAGAAAACGAAATTAATCTCCTAGAAGTATTTAATTTTAAATTGGTAAGAGAAATGTCCAGTTATCCAAACTCCAAAGGACCAACTACTTAACTTAGTTTGAGTATTGAACCTGAGTATCTGAGAAGCTAACTGGCAAGGTTATCTCTCTTAACCTACACATTTTTTAGGATTCAAAAATTTTATTAAAAGCTTTTTATTTTTGGCACTAGTTTTTTACATATACCTAACTGCTAACCCAGGACTAACCAACCACAAAAATTATAAGTAAAATGTATCATAATGTACAATATTATTGCGAAGAATATTGTTTTCTTTGTAAATTAATATCACAATAACAACTTTATTCTAATTTTCTTCATTCTCTTTACTTTTATTACATGAGGAATATTGTATATTATTCAATTCCATAATTATTTCAATGACCATTTTTTTTTCAGAAAAAGAGGCGTTATTTATGCGGTAGCAATTTTCCTGCAGTTATTGGAAAGGCATGACTGGGGCACGTTCAAAAATTAACTTTCAAACAAAACCAATTACGGCATTCAGGAGTATGCATAATGCACATCAAGAAACGATCATTAATATCCTGCTGGCAGCAAATGCTTTGAAAACTATAGATATCATCAAAGAATTCCAAATAAAAACTAACTATTTTAAGAATAAAATTGCTTTTGATGCCAATTATGGTTATAAAACGATTGCTTTGAAAGGAATTGAAGAAGTATTAAATAGCAATTTTTACTTAAGTGATTATTTCAATTGTAGTTGTAGTTTTTACAACAATTAAAGTTTTTATTTGAAAATCAGGAAACAGTGAAAAATTGTTCGAATTAAGATTTTACCTAGCGTTAAAACAATTTATTTAAAGACTTTTTCTTTAAATTACATTTAATTCTTTTTAAATTGCTTTCGAAAATCTTAAAAATTCATTAAGTAGCAGGAAATTTTGTATTTCATACATTATTCTATGTATTGATCCATTATAGAAAAAGTATTGTAATCGTTTAAATTATTTAAATTGCTACAAAACGTATTTGCTTTTATCTATACCATTTTTTTTATTAGGTGAAGTTTTTTACGCGGAAAGTCAAGTGGAGAAGACTCCAATTTTTACTTTTATGTATGGTTTAAAAATTTATATTTTTAATTTACTTTTTTTATTTTAAATTCCATTAAGTAAATTTTGTAGAATGCAATTAGAGATAAGTATCTCTGTTTATTTTAAGGGAAAAAAATTTTTCATCCATAAAAGTGTTTTTCTTGTAAGTGCAATTTAAAGAGAGATTTAGATACCCATTCACTGTTAAAATATAACTATAATTATTCATAAATTTGATATTATCCAGTACTTGATCATCATCATCACATCGAAGTGCACTTTCTACATTACATCGTACCTTATACGCTTGCAAATGCTTCGATTTTTATTGGATTCGCAAATTTAAAAAAAAATATATTAAAAGGCAATAATTAAATAATTGACTCGTGCCTTTCAATTTCCATTTAATAATCCTCTTTATTTTGTCCATAAATTATCACGAGGTATTTACTGAAACGCTGTAGGTAAATAGATTAATTTACTTTCAAAATATCAATGAACGTGTCCTTGCGCTTCTAACAAATTGCTCATTTAATCTCGTTTAATGTTTTTTATGGCATAAATTAATATTTGCTTGGATTGCATAAGTAATTTGGTGGTTTAAATTATTTAAAGTGGGTTTCATTTGAATTAAAATTTAAAATTTATTTGAATCAAATATTTTTTTGAAAATTTTAGTAATTTTTTACTGCTGCACAATGTATATATTTTTGTGTAGCAACATGGTGCAAAAATCTTCCAGTAATAACCATTCAATTTATGATAAGTGAGCATATTTTTTACGGTGTAATTTTAACCGTTAATATTACACCGCAAAAGTCAACCACACTAAGTTCTAAGATGGTTCTGAGAAAGGTTCCGCTGCAACACGTCCACTACTAAGTGTATATTGAGACAGGCTATAAGTGCATCGATCACACTTTCTTAATATTTAACATATCTTTTCCAACATAATTACGATCATTACCTTTAAAATGTGGCCAAAAATTATGAAAATTGCCGTTTATTGAGATATCAGC
>JARJDX010096216.1:0-10905 GCA_030264735.1 Gymnusa sp. GC000175
CATAATAGATTTCCTATTGAAACGATTTCCAAGAGCAAATAAGAATTATTATAATTTTGTAGTTGTTTAAGAGTTACGACTTGAAAAATAAATCAAATTTTAATGTTCCTGGAAGAGTAAAACGCTGGAACGAACAATGGCATAAAATATGGTACAATTATATCATCAATTATGTCATTTATTATTATAAATAATAGAAAACGCTGATTGTTTAAAACATTTCTCACTACACCTAATCACACAAAAGCTTACAGCCTTTTCTATATAAGCAACGATTTATCATTTGCAAAATTAGTCACAGAACACCATATAATTCCAATAAATTATGATTACGACACAATTTTTTACTTTTTATTAGTAACAATCAATTGTGAACAGTTTAATGACGAAATTTGTTGTCACATCTTTCTTCAAAGGATGACGTGCGAGTTCACGTAAAATACATTTGCAATAGACAATTTTCATTACGTAAATTTTATTTACAAACAACATGTTTATTTTATTTTAATTTATAATTTTATTTTATTAATTTGTAATTGTTGGAGCGTTGTTTAAATAAACAAAAGTTTCAATGCACCTTAAAAAGTCATAAACCTTTTCTGGATGATTCAACTGTCATGCTTTGACTCACGTCTCACCATTTAATAAGAATAGAACAAATTTTGCAATCGAAGCGACCTTCAGACTAATAAACAATATTAATCATTGATTAACTTGAAAAGAAATTAATGACATTTATATGAAAATGTTCTGAGCTTTGAAATGATTGAGAAACATAAAGCCAACACGTTTGTAAATATTGATCAAAAAAAGGTCAAATTATTTACTAAAAAAGAATTTTATGAATTTGTAGTGACCAATTGTGAACATCTACGCCACTTTGAGAAATGACTTAAAAATCTAAATGAGTTTAAACATTAGGAAATAAAATTGAAATATGACACATCTTGCAGTGATATAAATCAATATAATAGCCTCATAAACGGATTGCAGCTTTTTAAATCGACCTACATAGCAATAAGTATGATTTTTGATAGTTGCTCAAAAATCATTCAGAAAAAAAGAAATAATTGAGTTCTTTATTGTGAGGTCACGAAGTAGAGACCCTCTTAAAGGGACAACCGACACTGTGTAATCGATTTGGCACGAGCTTTGTGTGTTTTTCGCTTGACATTCTTTTCCGCTAATTAGTCGGGTCTATCCTTATTGTGTTATTTCACATTTTAAACCCTGAACTATTACATAAAAGTTATTAAAAACCCATATTAAGAAATAAATGTTTATGCGAACATTTTTAATGAAATGCGTATTTTTTTTAACACAATCATTTATAGCCCACACAATTTTCATAAATCGCCACTGTTAGTTTGTACCATATTAATTTTAATAACGCAATTTATCGCCAATATACGTTTGGCGATAATTTAACCACATTGTTTTGTTTAAATTACACAAAACCGGTAATTATTCGTGCTCTACTCAGTGAAAAATTAATTGCTACTTTTATTATATATTTGCATGCACACATCCCAGCCATATTATTTGTTTTAAATATATTTTCATCCTTAGAAAGTTGCAAATGCAAGGTAAACAAAATCAATACAAATCATTTGAAGCTAGCAACTGATAATTTGATTTCAAATGTATTTTAATTTAAATTACTCGTGTTGGCCTATTCATCAACAAAATATAACCTGTTGGTAGCTAAAAAACACATTTTTTATAAAAATTAATAATAAAAAACACATAAAATTAGTGAAGTTATACAAAATTTAAAACAAATTTTAATGCTAAAAACATGGCGCTCAAACTATGGTCAATAAGTAAAGAAATTGCAACAATTTTTTTATGCTGACCCACGTATTCAAAGCAGAATTTAATGCTCTTTATAAATCTGCAAAAATATTACATAAAAATTGAAAATTTACAACAAAAAATTAAAATTATGAACGAATTTTTTATAAATAAAATTAAATAATAAAAGTAAAAATAAGGGTAATAATCACAGGGTGATAAATTCAATTTTTCATGCATTTAAAGCAAAATTTAATGCTTTTTACGTATCTGTAAAAAATATTTCAGAAATGTTGAAATTGGCAATAAAAATTTGAAATTAAAACGAAAGTTTTTTGCATTAATTTTAAAAATGAAGTTAAATAATAAAAGTAAAGTTAGGGGTAGTAATTACAGTGTGCGGAACGAAATTCTTATACACATTTAGCAGAATTTAGTGCTCTTTATGAATTTGCAAAAATATTTAAAATTAACCACAAAAATTTGAAATTAAGACAAAAGTTTTTATTATATAAATTTTAAAAATAAAGAATCCTCTAGGGGTGTAGGTCTAGGGTAATAATCACAGAATACAAAACAAAATTTTTCTTGCTTATAACGTAAAATTTAATGCTCTTTTAGAAGCTGCAAACAATTTTTATAAACATTTGAAATTTACATCAAAAAATATAAAATTAAAGACAAAAGTAAGGGTAATAATCACAGGGTGCAAAACAAGATTTTTCATAAATATATTAACCAGAATTCAATGCTCTTTGAGTTTCTGTAAAAATATATCAAAAATTTTGGATAATGTCTAAAAAAATTCAAAAATTATCACAAAAGAGGAAAAAAATTTCAATACAAACACAATTAAGTATCAAACAAATATTACAAACTAGAAATTGTCACGATTTTAAAATAAAATTTAACGCTTATTAAAAATTTTATGCAAAATTTAATGCTCTTTAAACCTCTATAAATTTTAAAAAACAAAAAACCTTTTTGGTGTTTTTAATAAATTTTCATGGATTAAACACAATTTTCGTTGTAAAATCTTTATAGCTGACATTAATTAAATTTAATTGAGATTGAATGTCATGAAATTGCTTCTCAAAAGTCATTTATTTAATAACAATAAAGCATTGCATTTAATAATTTTTTATAAGGCCAATTAATCCGCTCTATGCTCACAAATTTAATTCTTAATTAACAGTCAATAATAAATGTCCAATTTTGATTTATACGCAACGATTTCTCTTTTTTTTGAGTTTTATTATAGATACATTACATCCATTATTTTAATTTTTAATTATTTAATTCATTAAATATAAATTTTTGATATTTAGTTTGTGTCGACTTGTTTTTGAACGCTTTCGGGTTTAGATAGTCTACTTTCAGCTTAATATTTACCTCCTTAATGTTATTAGCAAGGCAGGTGTTTTAAGGTGACCAATTGAATTCAATTTAGTGCAGTGTTAAAATTATTTTAACTAGAACCCACCTACGGTTGTCGAGTGAAAGCTAAATTATGCCCAGACTAAAAAAAAATTCAAAATTATATCCATTATAGGAAATATTATAGAAATAATTTGCTATTATAAATATTTCTTATAAAAATTATATTATTAGTGGTTAAAAGGATATTTAATTGAGTATTGTGTTATAATTTTTTTAAATAATGTTAATAAGGTGGAAGGTTTGTTGACAAAAAATAATAAAAAGGTTCTTTGTAGGTTTGTTCAAATAAGAAAGAACTGGTTCTGTATATATTTAGAGATTGTTGGTCCATATTATTGAATATGGCTGTTGTGTATGTATAAAGTATATTATGCTCAACATTCTTTATGAGCTGGGTGTCGTATGACAAAGAGTTATGGGGGCCTGATTTATTGGGAAGGCAACTTCGAGCACAACTTATGTGTTTTGTCTGGAAGTATCAGATGCAATTTTATAAAATTATTACACACTTTTATTCCGAGGAGTAAATAAAAAATTTAAATACTTTTTAATTTTAGAGTTATTACAATTTATTCTACAAAATTTAGCTCTGCATATATTTTTATTTCATATTTCTTTATTTTTGGTTTTTATGCGATTTATGCGATTTATTCAAATTTGTTAAAAAAAACTTTAAACTTCAACAAAATTACAATTTTTTTAATGTTACCTAAAAAACTGCAACGACTTAAAGAAGTATTGGAAGCTTTTGATATATTGGCATGTCAAAATTTGATAAATTTTCTACTACTCATGACAATTTGAAGCAAATCCATACGCTGAAATTTTCACAATTTGTTAATAAATTTCATTTTACACTTTTCAAAAAATTTCGAAAATTAAATTAAAAAATTATACCGACATGACGAAGTATTGGAAGGTTTTAATTCTTTTGTATGTCGAAATATGATAAATTTTCTACATCCAATGGAAATTTGAATAAAATTCATGCGTTGAAATTTCCACAATTTGCCAATAATTTTTATTTCACATTTCTTTAAAAAATTGACAAAATTGTGAAACGTAACATAAAAATTTGCAACGACATAACGAAGTATTGGAAGTTTTTGATTTTTTAGTATATCAAAATATGATAAATTTGCTACATCCTATAGAAATTTGAAGAAAATTCATACGTTGAAATTTCCACAATTAGCCAATAATTTTGATTTTACATTTTTCAAAAAAAATTGACAAAATTGTGAAACGTAAAAAAAAAATTGTAACGACATAACGAAGTATAGGAAGTTTTTGATTTTTTAGTATATCAAAATATGATAAATTTTCTACATCCTATGAAAGTTTGAAGAAAATGCATGCGTTGAAATTTCCACAATTTGCCATTAATTTTTATTTCACATTTTTTTAAAAAATTAACAAAATTATGAAACGTAACATAAAAAATTGTAACGACATAACGAAGTATTGGAAGTTTTTGATTTTTAAGTATATCAAAATATGATAAATTTTCTACATCCTATGAAAATTTAAAGAAAATTCATGCGTTGAAATTTCCACAATTTGCCAATAATTTTTATTTCACATTTCTTTAAAAATTTTTTAGTATATCAAAATATGATAAATTTTCTACATCCTATGAAAGTTTGAAGAAAATTCATGCGTTGAAATTTCCACAATTTGCCAATTATTTTTATTTCACATTTCTTTAACAAAACTGTGTAACGTAAAATAAAAAATTGCAACGACATAACGAAGTATTGAAAGTTTGTGATTTTTTAGTATGTCAAAATATGATAAATTTGCTACATCCTATGGAAATTTGAAGAAAATTCATACCTTGGAATTTTCACAATTAGCCAATAATTTTGATTTCACATTTTTCAAAAAAATTGACAAAATGTGAAACGTAACATGAAAAATTGAAACGACATAACGAAGTATTGGAAGTTTTTGATTTTTTAGTATGTCAAAATATGATAAATTTTCTACATCCCATCAAAATTTGAAGAAAACTCAAACGTTAAAATTTCCACAATTTGCCATTAATTTTCATTTCACATTTTTCAAGAAAATTGACAAAATTGTGAAGCGTAACATAAAAAATTGTAACGACATAACGAAGTATTGGAAGTTTTTGATTTTTTAGTATGTCAAAATATGATAAATTTTCTACATCCTATGGAAATTTGAAGAAAATTCATGCGCCAAAATTTCCTCAATTTGCCATTGAATTTCAGTTTACACTTTTGAAGAAAATTGACAAAATTTGAAATTTAGTGGTTCTGCAGAACTCTATTTTCGACAAACAATAAAAATAACCGAAAACACTTTATTTTCCCTAAGAATATACTCGGGCACATAAAAGGAGCTTCAACGTGGCATCCCTAGTAACGGGTTCAAGATAAAATGCTTCTGGATCATAACACTCCCAAGTTCAACACCTATGAACACGGCTACTCCTTCCAAATACAAAAATATGAATGAATATATAAAATTCATTCATATTTTTACACAGCTGAAGATTTAGTATACATTTTTATTGCATTTATACCTCGATGAAGACCCTGATCCATTTCCTACCTTGGTTCGCCCATAATTTTATCTAATTAATTTTAAGCCTGCAGAGAAAAATGAAGTTTTAAAATAAAATAACAAAAAATGCTAATTGAATGCATTTTTCAAAGGTTATTATTTGCTTAAAATTATAAGTAAAATAATTAATTATCTGTGTGCAAAAATTTGTGTAACGTTCAACGTTCCACATCTGGAAACATTTTTAAGTTTACTCAAAATATTATCCTAAATATTCGTTATGGTTAAGCGCTTAAATTTCAGCAGTCAATTAAGTAAAATGATTTACAACGATCCAATAATAATTAGTAAGTAAAAAAAAATTATCATAAATGAAAACGAAGCTTGTCTGGAAGGGTTCAAAACATATAAATGTATTCTCTTGTTTTAAGAGTAATAAAAAAATTCTTGGCGGCAGTTAAATATGAAATTAATGTGTGATGGTGGCAAAGTTGTAGGAGAAAAAAGGGATAATGTTGAGAAAAGAACAAAAGGTTTGTTTCGTTCAGTCAAAACACCTGTGTAATGGCCGTGTCGCTTTTCAAGGGAAATAAAGTCCCGTCGGTAATTCTTTGTTCATAATATTTCTTTGTTCCCACATCTAAAGAAATCGCGCAACGCTCCAAAACCACGCATCTAATGCGCGCCTGCAATAAACTAAACACAAAAAATAAAACACGAAAAAAAAAGCGCACAAAACGCTTTTAAAACATTTAAAACACAAATTTTAATTTTAGACCAAGCGTACATAAATTTACCCTTGAAAAAAAAATTATTTATAAAATAATTAAAAGGATCCTTAAAGTGTTAAATTTAAAACTGTTTAACTGTTTGCAGAAGCAACGCGCCAGCGCGCACGGATTAAACGTTTAGTTAGGGTTGTTCTTTGAAATAACTTCTCTACCCCTTGTGCATTCCATCACGATCTTCTCGTTCGCATCATTAGCACCCTTCTGTTGGATTTTACATCCTCCCAAAAATTTTAACCCACTTTAAAACAAACATGGCGCATCCACACTTTTGTTTTTAGTCAATTTCTTTAGACAATAATTATATAGACGATTATATTGCGCTACTTTTACATTGTTATCATAATTTTTGCGCCTGCAGCAAACCACAATATAGGTAATTTGAAAGAAATTGCCAAATCTCTCATTTACGGTAATTCTACAAATTTTCATAGATGATTTTGGAACTGCATGTTAAATTTTTATAATTTTTTAACTTTAACGTTCCCTGATAGATAAGTATTGTCACATGGAATTTTCAAGTTGCTAGCATAATTTTTACGCATGCAGTAAACTAGGAAACATTTTGATAAACTCTAAGAATGAAATTCTCATATCTACCGAAGAAAAATTAGAAGAATGGAAATACTTTGTAGAGGAATTCTATAAAGAAAACAGAGGAGACATGGTGAATGTGGATGTAGATACCAACAGCATCCTAAAAAAAATGAAAGAAAAAGTAATAATAAAAAAAATTAAAGACCAGAAGGGCATCAGGGTGTAATGAAGTATCCACCGAATTTTTGAAATTGATACGAAAGGAAAACGTTTTTCAAAATTAAGAAGCCCAAAAGGTGTAAGAACTACCGCACTATAAGCTTGATGAGCCATACTCTCAGTACATTTTTAAAAATAATGTGAGAATCTATAAAAAGAGCGAAGAGGAACGGAATATCACTTTGGTTTCCGTGGGGTTTGGGTATCACTATTATTCATGTTTTTTAGATGTTAATTATCTTTATAGATATCAATTGTTTTTTTTTTATGAAAAGGAGCATTTGATTCTTGAGGCATTAAATAATGAAGGCACGAGCTCGCGCGTACGCTTCGATGATGAGTGTGTTCAGTGTAGTGCTTACAGTTAACGCACCCCCTATGTATGGTGTGCGCCTTTATGAGCACTGCCCTTGCAATTGGGCTAATCCTGGATCGAACACTCAAACGCTTGCCGATATTTTCTTAAATAATCACCTTTGTATTTTTAGGGGCGCATTTCCGTTTGTTTTTATCACAAACTGCTTGCGCAGATTTTGTTGTTTACTTTGCCATTGGAGTTCCTCCCTTAATTCATATTTTTGATAAATGACATCTAAAGATGGAAAATATATTAAAGCAGTAAAAATATTTAAGCATAGACTAGATCACAGGTGGGTAAACTTTCTTCTCCGAGAGCGACATCCGCATTTCTAAAGCCTTTGGCAAGCGGCAGATTTTAACAATCATTTTTTTCGTGATATCTTGAAAAGTGTTGAATATATTTGAAATGCGATTGAAGCACCTTGAAGCTGACACATTTTCCTAATAAATATTTTGTTTGTTTAATTGGTCGTCGGTGAAACTAAGTATAAGTTTTCAAGTTTTTTAGGGCCTGTTGCAGGAATATTTTAAACAGCGTTGGTAAGACGGAACAGCCTCTGGAATTGATATTTTACATAACATGAGTATGCATATTACGACAATAAAGTGGATTTTCCTATTTCAGAACTTTTTTCCATTTCAAAACCAATACAGTGGAACCTCCATAAATCGAACTTCTATAAGCCTCGAATTTTTTCGTAAATTTTTGCATCCAGGTCGCATTTTGTAGCTATTTCTGTAACTCGAGTTTTCTATATCTTAAATTTTATTAGTGAACTATGTAGATTCGACTTAGGGAAGTTCGACGGTATTTTCTTTATAAATGTGACGTTTTGGAATTAATTTCATTTACTATTATCTAGCATTTTTAAACATAAGTTTTAGTCAAATCCCTACAATGGCAAGCAAAACGTTGGCAACAACCTGCAAATTTGAAGCAAGTTTATCCAAAAGCAAAACAATTAACAACGACTTACAAGCTTATATTTGTATCCCCAATTTTAAACCAAAATCTTATAATTAAAGCTCATTTTTGTAATACGTAAAAGATTCCACTACACACCTAAATAATCTTTACAAAAGCGTTAATTTTTTTAATTTTTAACTACGTTTTTCGTACCAGCAAAATCTAAAGGTCGTTGATATTATACAAAAAGCTTTGATAACAATCTCAATTATATTCTCACGTTCTCTACTAGACGATGCTGGTGTCAATCAATACATCAATCAATATAGCATCTCTTCTTAAACATATTTTGAACGTTAAATTTATGCAAAGGGGAAGTCGTGATGACAACTTTTATTTGCACATTTTTTTACCTCCACGATTATCAGTCTAAAATCTCCTTGCATATGAATAATTTAAACCCACTTATTAAAATTTCATCATTAATTGATCATTTTGTCTCCAGCTTATTTCTACTTTCGGGTTAAATATAAAAAAGCTCTAAGCTGCATCCAATATTGGCTGAGGTTCCACAAGGTAGTGTCTTGGCTCTTGGGGCTGCAGGTACTAAACGCTTCTGACATATCTGTTCCAAAAAAATGTTACTGTAGCAACATTTACTATTTTAGCTGTCAACTTGCTACATTAAAGCTACAAGGAGGCTTAGATGCAATGGAAAAGTGGATAAAAGCTTGGAAAATAAACGTCTGAGGTTCCACAAGGTAGTGTCTTGGCTCTTGGGGCTGTAGTTACTGAACGCTTCTGACACATCTGTTCCAAGAAATATTACTGTAGCAACATTTACTATTTTAGCTGTCAACTTGCTACATTAAAGCTACAAGGAGGCTTAAATGCAATAGAAAAGTGGATAAAACCTTAGAAAATAAACGACAAAAATTAACAAATCACTAACAGTAAGTATGAACTCCTGCAGTTCTATTATTAAAAATAAAATAGCTCACCAGAATTGTGTTAAGTACTTAGGCATGAAAAATGATGCCCGCCTTCTTCGATAGACAGAGCATACAAAATTAAAAAACAATTATTAAATGAAGATCAATGTATTGATTATCATACCCATTTGGAATTATTGTTTTTCACAATGGGGTTGTGCTTCAAAAAGTAATATTATATTTATACAATGTTTTCAAAATAAAACGTCAGCATGCATCGTAAATGCAAG
Source organism: Gymnusa sp. GC000175 (assembly GCA_030264735.1). Classification (NCBI taxonomy): domain Eukaryota; kingdom Metazoa; phylum Arthropoda; class Insecta; order Coleoptera; family Staphylinidae; genus Gymnusa; species Gymnusa sp. GC000175. The sequence goes on from JARJDX010096216.1 coordinate 9,800, forward strand.
ATGGTGCACAGGAAACTCTGGTATCCATCGCAACCAATGGTGCCAACTGTAGAAGAAAAAGGTTAAAGATACGTTAAAAAACATGAAGTCCACCTTCTACTGCTGAAGCTACAAAACTACTGGATCGTGATGGTGAAGAGCGCCAACTTAAGAGAAAATATCACTTGATGTTTTAAACAGTGAATAAACAAATAAAGTGTACATAGTGCTTATATATTAAGGAGAAGAATCCAAAGAGATGTAACACTGAAAAACCTATAATATATAAGGTAAAGAACTGATAAATATTCCAGGTAAACAGCCGTTATCACGCATGATTAAAACAAAATATTTAGTTTTGACAACACGCACAATACAAAAATAGTGGATTTTGCTTTAAATAGTTGGTAACAAAACGTAACATTTTAAATGATTTATTAAAAATTAAACCACCTTTGACAGAAGGGCAATTCGGTTGACAGCTAGTTGAAGGTCAAATCCTAACAAATTCAATAACTAACTAAAATGACCGGTAAAAGCAAAAGTTGGTAATAATTTGGGGATATACAGTTCTGCCAACTATAATATTACATAAAATAAAAATTGGTGGTTTTTTCTTTTAAAGTTGGTAATATAACCAGTACTGACAACACACATAACAAAAATTATAGATTTTTTTAGTAATAAAACGAAACTTTTTAAACTATTAATTAAAATAAAATAGGCGACCTTTACAAGCAATTTAGATTCTTTTTTAGAGTTATAATAATTTGGGTAAAGTCAGTTTTGCCAAATTATATAAAATTGGTGCTTTTTTGTTTTAAAATTGGTAATAAATTACGTATTTCCAGTTTTTCCAAACAATTTACAAAAGTATTTTACCAAGTCGGTTGGCGATTCAAATTAATTTTTACCGCCATATTTTATTGTACATGGTGGGTAAAATAAGGTTATGACATATTATAATAATAATTGGGAATTAACTTTAAAGGAGACGCCGTCTAGCGTTAGATCGTGAACTAACTCGAGTCGGTAGACATTCATTGTATTCATATAGAACTCTTATGTCAAATAAGTGTTTTAATTGTTAAATTTTAAATATATTCTGTTTTGTGTAAAAACACACA
>JARJDX010096219.1:0-12888 GCA_030264735.1 Gymnusa sp. GC000175
GGTTCAATCACTAGATGCCAGTTGTTTAATTTTCAGTTAAAAGTCATTTTACTTAAACCGGAGTTTATATTTAAACTTAAATTAACTATCATTCAAATTCATTTCAATTGAACGTGCAAAGTCCTCGCTCTAGCAGTACCAGGTTAAAACTGACTACAAACAAATCGTTAAATGCAAAATGAAACGCAACACAAAATTAAATAATTGGTTATTTGTTGGACATGTAATGTAATGTTTTTGTTTAAAAAATAATTTTTATTGAAATTTGTACAATGGCTCGGTGGTATAAATTTTTAAAATGAAATCAGGGTTCAATCACTAGATGCCAGTTGTTCAATTTACAGTTAAAAGTCATTTTACTTAAATTGGAGTTTATATTTAAACTTAGATTAACTACCATTTGGATTCAGTTCAATTGAACGTCCACGCTCTATCAGTACCAGGTTAAAACTGACTTGTGAGCCCTTAAAGCATCTTGCATTTTGAAAAGATGGGGTCTATTTAAACCAACATGGCCGCACTCCCCACACACCGCGTTACAAAATATATTTATTTTTACAAGAGCACAGTGCTTTGGTCCAATTAATTTTTACAAATTTTTAAAATTGATCAAATCTTGTTCACCAACATCTAAAGAAATAATTCTTTAGCGTAGCCTTAATGTAAATGTTACACTAATGAGGACGGAACAGAGAAGGAGAAATAAATAAAATGAGGAAAAGGAAGAAGTAAGGAAAAAAATGTTGAAGTGGAGAAAATGAGAGGAAAGAAAATATAAATTGAAAAGGTAAAATGATAATGAAAAGGTTTAATACAAAAAGAGGGCGAGGAAAAGTGGAAAGAAAAAGATAGAGGTTAATGAAAGCAAAAAAGAGAGAAAAAAGTAAAACAAGTAAAGTAATTGGAATACAATTAAGAACTTTTCGCTGTCTTACATTGGTTGGGGTCAGCTGCGCAGATTGATACGGCGAGGGGAGGTTCGTTCAAGGAAAATATTGTTGGGCGCCAGTAATTAAGTGATTGCAGTAGGGACGAAACATAAAGGAAACGAGGAAAAGATTGAAAGAAGAATATAAAGATTAAGGGAAAAGGAAGAATGAAGAGAAAAAGAGTAAAATGAATAAGGTAATTGGGATACAATGAGAAACTTTTCGCTGTTTTACATTGGTTGGGCTCAGCTGCGCAGATTGATACGGTAAGGTTCGTACAAAGAAAAATATTGTTGGGCGCCAGTAATCAAGGACGAAACATAAAGAATATAAAACAAATGAATCAGAAGAGTAATACTTACACCATTTCCGTAGAAAACTACTGGATAATTTTGACCATAACTTTTCTTTGCCTTTCATTTTTAGATTTTTGTTTTGATAACTTGAAGTTCCTTTACTTGTCTAACACTATATCACAATTAGCACCCAATGATTTTTATATTAGTTTAACAAAAATTACACCATCGTCTGAATAGATTCGTTGATTTCTTCTGCGCTTCCACAGCACTCTAAAATTTGCGTAATGTTAAAAGATTAAAAATATTGCACTTTTAAGCGTGCGATATTTTTGATACATTAGGTTCAAGTTCTATATTTTTATTATTATTAAATATCCGAAAATCGTTGGCTACCATATGAAAGTCAAAGCTTTGATAGTCAAATTCCCGAAAATCAAATTTTAAATAATCAAACATCAAAATATGTTTTAGTGGCTCCAGACGAGCGCCTCCACCGCCTGTGCGTAAATACGTTTATCTGTTTATCACCAATTTCCTGTTTAATTTATTTTTGTCTATGTCGCTCACTCGTACGTGTCAAATGGCCGATATGAACAAAAGGCTGACAAAAAAACATCGAATTTTGTCTATCGGCCTTTTGTCTGTGAACATTCTGTCACTCGTTTTTTTTGTAGATCCGTAGTTTAAGCGGCCATTTTTCCGACAAAGACAAAATGCCGATAAAAAAAATATCGAATTTTGTCTGTAGGCCTTTTATCTGTTCGCCTTTTGTCTTGGTCAGCCTTTAGTCCATATTGGCCATTTATCCGACAAAAACAAAAGGCCGACAGATGAAAGATAGAATTTTGTCTGTGAGCCTTTTATCTGTAGACCCTTTGTCTTTGTTAGTCTTTAATCCATATTGGCTATATTTATCCGGTAAACGCAAAAAGTCGACAGACAGAAGATCGAATTTTGTCTGTCAGTCTTTAGTCCTTATCGGCCATTTGTCCAACAAAGACAAAAGGAACAGAGATAAAAGATCAAATTTTTGTTTGTCTTTGTCAACCTTAAGTCCATATCGGCCATTAATCCGACAAAGACAAAAGGTCGACAGACAGAAGATAGAATCTTGTCTGTAAACCTTTTGTCTTTATCAGCCTTTAGTGCATATCGGCCATTTATCCGACAAAGGCAAAAGGTCGACAGACGGAAGATAGAATCTTGTCTGTAAACCTTTTGTCTTTATAAGCCTGTAGTCCATATCGGCCATTTATCCGACAAAGACAAAAGGTCAACAGACAGAAGATAAAACATCGTCTGTAAACCTTTTGTCTTTATCAGCCTTTAGTACATATCGGCCATTTTTCCGACAAGGACAAAAAACCGACAAACGAAAAATGGAATTTTGTCTATATGGGTCATTTTTTCGAACTCAGTTTATTGCTACACTTGTTCACTATCAGTTTTCAACGCGTCTTTTTTATGTAAAGAGATTTCGAAGCTTCAAAACGCGGAATTTCGTTTTATCAAAGTAAAATGTACGCAATGGTTGCGTTAAAATAATTAAAATATTAACCACAAAAACAATTTTTATGGCAATTTTTCAAACTTCCCGTTAATAATGCGAGTAATTACATATTTTGCCAAAGTCTGGCTTTGTGCAAACAAAAAAAGCAAATAAATGTGCGTTTTATCAAGCATTAAAATTAAATTTCAATTGTTTTTATTTGATTAAACGAGCGGAACAGTGTGCGTGAAATTTTCGGCCGAAACAAAAAATGAAAAGTACGAAATTAGCGGCGAATGCGTGTAATTAATTCTCTACGTTTCCGTTACATTTGGTTAATTCATATTTTATATTTTGAAAACTGTACACCGTGTTTTCATTAACTGTATTGAACATTTAGAAATCTACATAATGCATTCATTATATGTTAATTTTTATATGTGAAAGTAGCATTCTTCAATGAAGACATTAAATACGTATGTTAATTAACGTTTTCATTTGCCAAATATTTCGCTAATTTGCTTTGTGTCGTAAAATAATTTGGCTTAAGTACCTCTGGAAGGAAATTAACTTTGCCCATTAAAAATGTAACAATGACATTTAATTATTTAATTGTTTGCTTAAGAAGATTAAAAATTATACAGGGTCATTATTTTCAGTTCAAATTTTAGTTAAGTTGGCAATACAAAGTTTTGCAATGTCATTGCTTCTAATTGTAAACAGTTACAAACATTAACTGAGCAGTCAATTTTTAGTTAAAACACCCTGTATTCTTCATGTCAAATTGTTAAATTTTAAGTTAAGTTGGCAACAATGCAAAAATAAATTATTAAACTATATTTTGATATAACTAAACAACTTATAAAGTAAGTTGCGAGCATTACAGCAAAGAAGAGTGAGCAATGCTCAATTTCAGAAAATGAGAGAATTTATCGACACACCCTGTATATATTTTTATATCTATACTTAAAAATTTCTTTGTTTTAATTAACAATTCAAAAGGATTCGATCATCACAAACCGATTAACCCAATTTAACACACATCTGCAACACACAGTGAAATAAATTAATCAACCAAACGAACGAATAGAAAGTTTTTCCTGTCGTACAGGTGTAGCGTTGGTGATTAGAGATTGCGACATAAGGAAGTGTATGATAAGTCCAATAACTTTATTGCGATTCAAAAGAATATAAGTAAAACGTGGCCCAAAATTATTTCTTTTGTATAACAGTTTTTAAATAAAGGTAAAAATCCAAATTTATAGAAGGACCTCAATAGGTCGATAGCTGAGTAAAAAGCTCTGACACTTTTTATTCGCGCTTGTCTTTCTCAAATATCATTAATTTTTTTTCCAATGATAAATAGCAACCAATCGCCCGGGGATCGAACCCGAGATCCTTTGAACCGCAACTCAGCTCAGTGGTTTATAATTGGTGATAAACGTTGATAATTGCAATGAAACGTTAAAAAAAACGGCCGAGTCGCTGTTTTTATTTAGATTTAATTCTAAATTATTTATTATTAGTTCAAAAAATTTCGGTACCCATAATTTTGGGTACCAAAACATTCTCGAAATGAAGTTAAAATCTTTGAAAATGTTTTAAATTATAATTGGTCGCTGTTTTTATTAGGATTTAATTCTAAATTATTTATTATTATTGCGAAAAAATTCGGGTCCCATAATTTTGGGTACCAAAACATTTTTGAAATCAACTTAAAATCTTTGAAAATGTTTTGAATTGTAATTAGTTGCTGTTTTTATTGGAATTTAGTTCTAAATTAGCTATTAGTAGTTCAAAATTTTTCGGTACCCATAATTTTGGGTATGAAAAAATTCTCGAAATGTACTTAAAATCTTTGAAAATGTTTTAAAATATAATTAGTCGCTGTTTTTGTTAGGATTTAATACAAAATTTGCTATTATTGGTTCAAAAATTTTTGGCACCCATAATTTTGGGTACCAGAACATTCTCGAAATGAACTTAAAATCTTTGAAAATGTTTTGAATAATAATAAGTCGCTGTTTTTATTAGAAATTAATTCTAAATTAGCTATTATTAGTTCAAAAATTTTCGGTACCCATAAATTTGGGTATCAAAAAATTCTCGAAATGTACTTAAAATCTTTAAAAATGTTTTAAATTTTAATTAGTCGCTGTTTTTATTAGGATTTAATTCTAAATTAGCTGTTGTTAGCTCAAAAATTTTCGGTACCCATAATTTTGGGTATCAAAAAATTTTCGAAATGAACTTCAAATCTTTGGGAATGTTTTGAATTATAATTAGTTGGTATTTTTATTAGGATTTAATTCTAATATAGCTATTATTAGTTCAAAAATTTTCTGTACCCATAATTTTGGGTATCAAAAAATTCTCAAAATGAACTTAAAATCTTTGAAAATGTTTTGAATTATAATTAGTCGCTGTTTTATTAGGACTTAATTCTAAATTAGCTCTTATTGGTTGAAAAATTTTTGGTATCCATAATTTTGGGTATCAAAACATTCTCGAAAAGAATTTAAAATCTTTGAAAATGTTTTAAATAATAATTAGCCTCTGTTTTTATTGAGATTTAGTTTTAAATTAGCTAATATTAGTTCAAAAATTGTTGGTACCCATAATTTTGGGTATCAAAAAATTCTCGAAATGAACTTAAAATCTTTGAAAATGTTTTGAATAATAATAAGTCGCTGTTTTCATTAAGATTTAATTCTAAATTAGCTGTTGTTAGCTCAAAATTTTTCGGTACCCATAATTTTGGGTATCAAAAAATTTTCGAAATGAACTTCAAATCTTTGGGAATGTTTTGAATTATACTTAGTTGGTATTTTTATTAGGATTTAATTCTAATTTAGCTAATATTAGTTATCGACCTGTCGAGGTTCTTAGTCCAAAAATTTGTGGTACCCATAATTTTGGGTAACATAAAATTCTCGAAATGAACTTAAAATCTTGAAAATGTTTTGAATTATAATTAGTCGCTGTTTTATTAGGACTTAATTCCAAATTAGCTCTTATTGGTTGAAAAATTTTTGGTACCCCTTATTTTGGGTATCAAAACATTCTCGAAAAGAATTTAAAATCTTTGAAAATGTTTTAAATTATAATTAATCGCTGTTTTTATTAGGATTTAATTCTAAATTAGCTATTATTAGTTCAAAATTTTTCCGTACCCATAATTTTGGGTATCAAAAAAAATTCTCGAAATGAACTTAAAATCTTTGAAAATGTTTTAAATAATAATTAGCCGCTGTTTTTATTGAGATTTAGTTTTAAATTAGCTAATAGTAGTTCAAAAATTGTTGGTACCCATAATTTTGGGTATCAAAAAATTCTCGAAATGAACTTAAAATCTTTGAAAATGTTTTGAATAATAATAAGTCGCTGTTTTTATTAAGATTTAATTCTAAATTAGCTGTTGTTAGCTCAAAAATTTTCGGTACCCATAATTTTGGGTATCAAAAAATTTTCGAAATGAACTTCAAATCTTTGGGAATGTTTTAAATTATACTTAGTTGGTATTTTTATTAGGATTTAATTCTAATTTAGCTAATATTAGTTATCGACCTGTCGAGGTTCTTAGTCCAAAAATTTGTGGTACCCATAATTTTGGGTAACAAAAAATTCTCGAAATGAACTTAAAATTTTTAAAAATGTTTTGAATTATAATTAGTCGGTGTTTTTATTAGGATTTAATTCCAAATTAGCTATTATTAGTTATCGACCTATTGAGGTCCTTGAGTCCAAAAATTATTATGCCTAATTAAAATTGCCAAAATTGTTTGAAAATCTTTTAGATTAATTATAAAATGAATTTAAATATAACGCAAATCGGTAGGACCTTGCTAAGTCGATAATTAGGTAAAATGCTAATAAATGCAGTAAGTACGGTGCAAAATATGTGCAAAGATTTTAATCTGAGCAAAAATCCGGTTATTTAAAGCCTACGAATCAATACAAAAGCTAAAAGCTCTTTAAATATTAAACTTCAAACAGGAATTTAGCAACGCATCCAATTAAAATTTCTGCTGAAGCTGCTTTGAATAATTTTCAACATGAAAAAATGTCATCAAATTCCAAATAAAAAATTTAATGATTTCTAAACCACTCCAAAGTCAATGATTTTTCAATTAAAATTTCATTGGGTAACGAAAAATTATACAAACCAAAAACTTTTTTTGGACGAAACCTTGCCTAATTTATTAGTAATATAATGCTTAATTTATGATCCAAAAAAAAAATTACGAAAGAGGCTTTGTAATATAGAACTTGAACACTAATTACATGCACTTGCAAAGAGCGCGAATGAACTCGTTGCTTATTCAACCGGATTAATACCACTTGAAATCACGCTCACAAACCCACAAAAATTAAACAAACTTACACAAAAATATGCGCACGAAATGATTTTTTTTTTTTTTTTAATGTTAATATTTTGTTAAATTTCGTTGGTTTCTAGTAAGATGGAAACGCAAGAACATTCACAACTAAACTAAACAGTTATGTTACACCTGATCGAACTTCTAGTGGTATTCCCCACCTTGCACGTTCTTTGACTCTTCTTAGACTCCCCACCTGTTAAGTCACCAGCAATTTGCTTAAGTAAGTTGCGCTCCCACCACTTATAAGGTTGCTTTTCGTGACGTTCGTGCGTTTAATGGTCGTTTCGTGGATTTGGCGTGTGTGCTCCAGGTACATACAAGCACGTTGTCATTGCTTTTAATTTGGAAAAAAATAAATCAATATTTTGCTCAAAATCTCTTAAAACCATAAATTTTTTCTGATTACATGTATTAGTGCTAAATGGTTTTATTGTTTTTTAATTTTTTTTTTGTTCACAATGATTTGATTATTTTTTTTTTGTCAAACTCGTAAAACAGTCATTGACCCATTCATTCTTTGTTTTCGGATCATTCTCCTCGCTTTGTGATGTAATTCAAAAAATTAATATCCAAGATTTGCGTATGGCGTCCAAATTGATGTTATTGTTATTTAAAAATGTGGTCAATAAGGTACCCCTGCGGGGAAGGTCTAGCGCTCTGACCGTAAGGTCACCTTTGAACATACCTCAGAATCCAGAAACATTAATAATCAGGAGATTTTTTAGCTGTTAAGAAGTCACAGAAAGGAAAAGAGGTTTCTTTTTTTTTCCAAAAGAGGTAGAAAAAAATAAGAAAGAGAAAAAGAGAAAAAATGTGACGACTCTTATCCAATTTTTTTTTTTTTTTTTTTTTTAATATATTTTTTTTTTATATTTATATATTTTTTTAATTTACCAAAGAAGGTAGAAAAAAATTAAGAAAGTAAAAGAGGAAAAAAATGACGACTCAACCATTTTTTTTTTTTTTTTTTTTAAATTTTTTTTTATTATTTTTTTTTTTTTTTTTTTTAATTTAATTTTTTAAATTTACAATCTGACTACATAAGTCAACAAGCAAATGGTTGTACAATATTTACTTCATTTTTCTCATTTTCTTCCATCTATTGTTTTTCTTCTTTATTTTTTTTCTGCCCCTTTTTTCTCGAATGACTTTATTATAACCTGGAGGAATTTTGCCGTCCACACCACTTGTTTCTATTTAGAAAAACTCCAAAAGATCGTCCTATTTTTTTTTCCACGTGTTTAAAATGTTTGAGAAACTCTGGTACACTTTCAATTAAGTAAACTAATTTCAAGTCAAAACGTTTCAAAACGATGCAAAATCATTAAATAGTGTCCCACACGTGAATTAAGTTAAGCAAAACGTCAATTTTTAACATAAAACGTTGGTGATTTCAACGCTACATTAAGCGGCTAAACGGAATTATTATTTCTTCCTTTAAAAGAGGTAGAAAAAAATAAGAAAGAGGAAAAGAGGAAAAAAGTGATGACTTATAAAAAAAAAAATTGTTTTTTTTTTTTTTTTTTTTTTTTTAATTTTTTTTATTAATTAACCAAAAGAAGTAGAAAAAAATAAGAAAGGGAAAAAAAAGTAAAAACGACGACTCTTATCCAACAATTTTTTTTTTATTTTTTATTATTATTATTTATTTCATTTTAATTTTCAATCTGAATACATAAGTCAATAAGCAAATGGTTGGTACAATAGTTACTTCATGTTTTCCATTTTCATACATCTATTGTTTTTATATTTTATTTTTTTTTCTGTCCCTTTTTTCTCGAATGACTTTATTATAACCTGGAGGAATTTTTCCGTCCATACCACTTGTTTCTATTTAGAAAAACTCCAAAAGATCGTCCTATTTTTTTCCACGTGTTTAAAATGTTTGAGAAACTTTCAATTAAGTCAACTAATTATAAGCCAAAACGTTTTAAAACGATTCAAAATCATTAAATAGTGTCCCACGTGTGAATTAAGTTAAGCAAAACGTCAATTTTTAACATAAAACGTTGGTGATTTCAACGCTACATTAAGCGGCTAAACGAAATTATTATTTCCTTCTTTAAAAGACGACATCCAAATAAAAAAAATTTTTTTTTTTTTTTTTTTTTATTATTTTTTTTTTTTTATTAATTTACCAAAAGAGGTAAAAACTAAGAAAGAGAAATAAAGGAAAAAACGACGNTAATTTTTTTTTTTTTTTTATTTATTTTTTTTTTTTTAATTTATAATCTGACTACATAAGTCAATAAGCAAATGGTTGTACAACATTCACTTCATTTTTCCCATTTTCTTACATCTATTGTTTTTCTTTTTTATTTTTTTTTTCTGCCCCTTTTTTCTCGAATGACTTTATTATAACTTGAAGGAATTTTGCGTCCATACCACTTGTTTCTATTTAGGTAAACTCCAAAATATCGTCCACGTGTTTAAAATGTTTGAGAAACTGGTACATTTTTAATAAAGTAAACTAACTTTAAGCCAAAACGTTTCAAAATGATGCAAAATCATTAAATAATGTCCCACATGTGAATTATGTTAAACAAAACATCGATTTTAAACATAAAACGTTGGTGATTTCGACGCCACACCGTTTTTTAGTTTTTTGCATCCAATTTCTAGTAAATAAATTTTTCGAGAAAGTTTATAAAAATAAAGTTGCTGAAAATCGTAATAGCAACAACTTTTATTCAAGAAATTTTTTCATTGGGTAAAGTTTTTTTTTTTCGTTTTGGGAAAGTCGAGTGGAGAACACTCCAAATTTTTTAAATAATGTAAATTTCGAAATTTTGTCGTCAATTTTTTATATCACCCTTGAGTATGGCTTCCTCTTGGGTATATCCACAACTTTGCCGCATCAAATCTCTTTTGAGGGCTTAACAACAACAACAACAACAACATCGAATAGAAATCATAATAACTGGATGCCACACCACTCACAAATTTCTGCTCAAATGACGCACGGCTCATCGAGCTAATAGATCACCACATGCTTGGGTGAACCCCGATGAAGCGACAGGAAATCAATCGACGGTGTGGCAAATAGGTTTTCGACTGTAGGTCCATTTGGGGGCTTGGAGTTGAACCGAGCATGCCTTGGTCGCAGCCTACCTAAAACACCAAAAAAACAGGACGAAAAAGCTCGGCCCAAAATCGTAAACTACCCCTCATTATCTAATTTTGCGTTCAAAGATTCCTGCGGCTTATTTTGAACTTCCTTACGTGAGTGGGGGAAAGCTTCCGCACTTTTTCATTTAGCATCACACCACTTAATCAAACAGTTGTTTCATAATTGTGTTGACATTGATAAACAATTTTGGGATTTTAGTAAAAGGCAAGGTTTTTTTATGTTACATAACCTAGTTCCTATATAATTTCAATAATTAATAAATTAACAAACCTTGAACAGATGTTAATGTAAAAAAATGGAGGTGTGGTCACCACACGACTTTCATTTACGAATTTGAAGCATCCTTACTTCCCTAAATACCGGGTGGTCCATTTAACGTGACAAATTGAAATAACTTTTAAAATACGCATCTGAGAAAAAAATGTGCCGAGCAGAACTTTCATGGTACGAATGGATACATACGATTATATCAAATTTTTTTATCCCGTTAACGTTCATTTTCGACAGCAACGTCATCTATGATAATTGGAGAATCGTAACTACTTGTAAACACAATCACACGAGAGAATATTGTTTTAAACAGCCATTATTTTTAATTTCATTTAGGGCCAAACGCCATTTTTGACTTCTAAAACAAGTTTTTACGAATATAGCGCCATCTATCAGGTATAACAAAAAAATTTTTAAATAAAACCTTCCTTATTTTTGATGTTCTTTCCAAATTTGAAATAAAAAATAGGAATTCCCATTTAAGAATTTAATGTTACCCCCCTTCCCCGCCGTCCGGGGGGTGGAGGGTGAAAATTATGTTTCCACTTGACCTAACGTGAGCATTTAGGAATAAATCAATTTATTGAAAAATAACGTGTTTGTGTTATTCAAAGTTTTGCCCGCAAAAAGTGCAGGACCCATAATTTAGTACTTGTTTATCTTGAGAAATCAAGACTTGCAAGCAGGGTTATAAAAAGTGGTTTTTATTGAAATATTTCTATAAATATTATTTTTGTTGATTAAATTAATTACACGAAATCAAGTTTTTTCCACGTTTAAAAATGCATAAAAAAATATCAAGAGTGTGTCATTCAAAGTCACTTATATAAAATGTGTCCCTGATATTTATTATTATAACCCTCATCTAACAAAAAACAATTTAAATTTTTTATAACCTCATAGAACTGGTAATTAATTTAACTAATTCCATTATACATGAAAATTTTCCAAAGTTTTGCGTGGCTCAAATTGTAAAATTCTTAAATTTAAGGATGAAAATGTTACAATTTGCTCAAGATTTTTGTGGCATTATGTTAGAATCGACAAATCAGTTTTGTGGAAGAACAATTTACAACTTTCACCGTAAATTATGGATAATTATGGGAATAAACAGTAATCGATAAAATCATTCTTTTGTTTCTTCGATCTTCCGGATAATTTAAATATAATTATTGAGATATGTAGGATAACAATCGCATTTTCATTATCGTGTGACATAACTTATAATGTAATAATAATTATTGGATGTCTTCAGGTAACGTTTTAATTATTTATTGAATATTGAGCATTGATCGTAAGTTTTTTATTAAACAAAAGTTGACTTTCTTATATTAGTCTTAACTCTGAAGAATAATTTGTGGCGATAAAGAAAAATTTGTAAAGCTGCAAGAGTTTTTATTGAATAAACACCAAAACACCAATCTAAATAAAAAATGCAACTGTCAATTGGCTTATAAGAAGTTGTGGGTGTATGTAGGAGCGAGGTGGGAAAGGGGAGCAACGCTGAAACATTGAATAGAAATCCTAAGTTTTTATTGCAGAATCGTATTTTACAATAAAAATACAGTCGAACTTCTCTATGTCGAATCATCATAGTTCACTAAAAAAAAGTTACCGAAATAACTACAAAATGCGATCTTGATGCAAAAATTTGCGAAAAAACCGAGATATGAAAAAATTTGACTTAAAGAAGTTCGAGTTATGGAAGTTCCACTGTACATACTTTTAATAAATCAACATAATTTTTACATAAAACTCTTTTTTGATTCATCTTAGTTGGCGCTGTAATCGCAGATAGAAATTACCGCAAGATTTATTTTTTTCTTGTAACTGTCAGAAAACGACGACTTCCAATCACTGAAAACTGGTCATGTGACGTATCAAATGAAAGTTCTGGGCGCGGGGAATATGAAAATCAAGTTGACATTTCCGTCTAGTTCTCGGAATGACCATCGAGAGAACGTAGATGGCGCATTGAGTGGAAAGCGTCAATTAGATAAATAATTTAATTTTATACTGGAAACATTTATTAATAATAATAATAATAATAATAATAATAAGGGACTTTTATTTAAAGTTCACATAAATACATCTCAGTGATCTTAAATATGGCAATGTTCAGATGTATGTTCAAGAGAGAACGTACCCTGCTCTTCCACATAACACATCTTATAAAAAAAAATGAGTCCAGACCCTCGAGTTTGACAAATTTATATTGTTTCTTGTGTAAAATAAACACAAATTTGGGGTCAACATTGAAGATGTTACTAAAACGTTTAGACTCAGTTTATTTCACACAAGAAACAATATAAATTTGTCAAACGCGAATGTCTGGACTCATTTTTTTTTATAAGATGTGTTATGTGGTAGAGCAGGGTACGTTCTCTCT
>JARJDX010096237.1:0-19209 GCA_030264735.1 Gymnusa sp. GC000175
GAGCAAGGGGATACCTTCCCAGATATTATCAAATATTGGATTTATCGTAGATTGGATTTTGTCCACAAAAAGTATATGTATATGTGTGCCATCTAAATTTTGATTTGAACAACAAATTCTCAAAGCACATAACTAGTATTATTTGTGCCTGGTCTCAACCAGTTAAATTAAGTGGCGCCCACAATATTGTAAGGACCTGCCGAAGACGACACCCCCAGTACCAACCCCACAGCCGCAGAAGCCAGCCGGAGCCGTACCAAGTACGTAACGTTTTTGCTGTAAATGTTATAAACTATTAAACTAACCTAAGACAGTTTAACGGTTATTTTTGAAAATTTCAGCCCATCAATTTCGATAAAATTTTTGTAAATTTATTCCATAATAAGATATCAAAATTATCCAATGTCATGAAGCCGCAGGAATTTGTTATTTCCAGATTTATTTTAGAAAATTATTAAAACGTAAGATGAAGTTTGGGGATTAATTTTGAAAATTTCAGCGTTCCAATTTGGCTAAACTTTATGTAAATGATCTAAAACGTTTGTAAATTCATCGCGAATTTTGTAGGAGTTTAAAAAAACAAAAATGAAGTTTAATAAATGTGCATTGACGCAATAAACGTAAAAAATTGTTTAATTTAGTAAAATGAATTAATATTTCCAATGGAATAGTGCAAACGTGCAAATTTGCAAATTAAATTTTTGCATATTAATATTTATTATAATAACAAATAAGTTATGAAGCAATGGCGTAAAGAAAATTTATTACCAAAATAGGATTAAATCTCATTTACATGTATTATATTACAAAATATTTGCAAAGTTAACCTTAAACGTTACTTTTTGCTTTGCATTGAAATAAATTAAATTTGATAAAACAAAAATTATGATGTAGATATAGCATACAGTAGCTGCGCACATTTTTTAGGTCAAAATATATCAGAATTTATTTTGTAATCTTATTTTTAAAACATTTAAATGTCATTTTATAGAATTAACTATATTGGTCATGGCCATAGTCAACCCAAGTGTGTGAGCAGATTGCGTTTTCATCAAATCCCTTAAGTACAGAATTATATTGTTCACTCTTCGATTTCGAACTAAGAAATTATAGTTGAATTCCCACCCGTATAAGTCGTTCAATTATCATTGAAGCCCAAACTCCCAGAATTGTGTGCATTCTATAAATAATTAATTAAAGCATAAATGTATATTCCCCGACGAAATTTAAGTTAAAATTCAAATTGTAGCAATCAGATGAGCGTTGGTGTAGGTTGGTACTGGATTATTAAAAAATTTGAAAATGAAATTAGTTCCTGGCTGGTTTTTAAGGTCATGAGGGCTATGCCCCCTTTTAATATACTAAAAAAATAAAATTAATCCAATTACTAACATTTCCTGGACTGTTTTAACGTGCTCTGGTTTTTTAGAGTTAAAACGCTTGCACTTAAATTCAATCGGGCAAAGCTATAAATGAAACAAATATTATTGCAAATTAAGCGCTAGCGCGCAAACTAATAGTTTTTATTGCATTTTTAAGGAAAACTTTAAAAGCACATTATGGTATTGTGTTGTTACTTAAGGTGCATTGTCTTCATTTTCACACGTGTAGGACAAAAAGTGCTTATGACATATTTAAAATGATATGTATGTTCTTTTAAAATGTACAAACTTTAGATTAGAGCACACAACATCATTGAAACTACATACAGTTAACTTATAATGTCGTTTTTATTTTAAATTTTTAATGTGTTCCAGTGGGAATATTTAAAAATTTAACAAACGCCCTCTGCAGTAATTTACTTTAATCTATCGGTAAATCTTTGTACTAACATATTCACGATTTTATCTTAAACGTGCTGTTCTAATATTTATTATTGACTGGCGTGGCTTCTACTTTAAATATTTATTTTTTAAGCTCTAAATTTTATTATAAATAACATTTTATACTGCAGTAGAATGCATACTTTATGCATATACAAAATGCCTACGTCAATTTTCTTCAAGACTAAGTGTAAACAATTTCAAGAATTTTAAACAAAACATCCCTTTAACGTATTTTAAATATTTTATGCTTTTATAGAAAATAGCTTTGCTTTTTTGTTTTATTTTTGAAATTTTGTTTCATACTTTATTGTGACTGTAGTTTTTAGAACTTTTAGAGCTCAAATACATCAAGGAATCTACAAGTCAAGTAAGAAGGTTCACGCGTACATAAACTCTTCTTGCCTTTGGAATTAAGATACCAAAGTAATCCAAAATCGGATCAGAAGACCTAGAAAGCGATGGAAACAAGAGAGACTATGGCCGCGAGTTTTTTAAGATAATTGGCAAGACCGCAAGCGATGTAAGATGGAAACGAAAACCGGCGACAGTCGTAACTTACTTGCTAAATAGTTTGTATCGTTCACTTTTATTAGATACCAGTTGCCGCTTCCTTGTATTAACAAGTAATTGTTTGGATATAATAAGTTTTTGAAGGCCAACCCTATGTTTTTCAAGCCTTTGCTTTTGCAAGGTTCTAAAAAGTAACTGTACAAAATTTGGTCCAGATTGGTTCAAAAATCTATACAAAAAGAAAATTTTTAAATCGAGATCAAAGTGCATGCAAACGTCGTGAAGACATTTTTCTAGATCTGTGGGACCTACAAAAAGTATTTTTTTTTAATCAAGGTAGCGAGATTTTTTAATTGAATATTTGGTAACTTGAGACTTGAGTGTCTATGAACCTAAGATTTTGATCTTTGGGCAATCTACAAGAAAAGGTTTTTTCGATTGGAATTACGGTTTCGGAGATATTTCCAATAAGAAAAAATACACCATGTGGATATCTTGTTCATAAAACATTATAGTCCGTTTTATGAAAAGTATATGTACATATTTTATTTTATTTTTATCGAAAAATTTCGACTTTTTCAAAAAAAAAAAATTGAAAGATTTAAAAAAAATCTTGTGTCGAAAAATACGCTAAAGTTTTAATGCTTTAAAAAAAAGTTTTTAAATCGAAATCGAGGTGGACCAAATTGCTTGGAGTTGACGAAATTAGAAAAATTTTCGATTGGAGTTGCGGTTTTGAAAACATTTTTAATAAAAAAGTTGCATTCGCTGTATATCTTTTTCGTGAAACATATCAATGGTCCGCTTCAAGAAGAGAATATCCACGAGTGTATTTTATTTTTTATTTAAAATATCTGCGAAACCAAAACTTCGAACCAAAATTTTTAAAACATTCTGAAAATACAAACGCTCAAGTTTTGAAAACAACCAGAAGTTTTTAAATCAAAATCGAGGATTCCCGCTATTCGATAAAACATACCAATGATCCTTTTGAAGAAATGAATATCCACATGGATATTAAAAATATTATCGAAACCGCACGAAAAAAATTAAAGATTATTTTTGTAAACCGCAAATCATTAAAAAATGCTTAAAGTCTTTTAAAAAGCCGAAAGTTTTTTAATCGAAATCAAGATGAACCATTCGTTCAAACGTTGTCAAGCCCTAAGATTATAACATAAATCTTTGAACAATTTAAAAATTGGCCTTTAAAAATATTTAATTGCGGTTCTGGATATATTGAAGTTTCTTTAAAGATCCTTTTTATAAAACGAACTATTATATAATCTAAAACTGCCCAAAGCCTCCTTTCTAGAATGTCCAAAAATCTACAAAAACGTTTCGCTCAATCACGCCCGCGCGATGCCGTCTATTTTGCACATTTACTTTTTAGGTACCTGCAGAATTATGAACGCTATATTCAGTGTCAATCCTCCTTGACTAGCGTAGGCCACTCCAACACTTACTTTCGTGTTTGTTTTGTCTGTTTAGCTTTAATGTTAGTCGGAACCCTAAATTTGGGAAAGTTTTCATGGGGCATACACTCGGTGATTGTGGTGGGAGTAGCCAAAAAATTGCGATAAAGGTTTTCGGTTTTAAACAAGGGACCTTAAGCACAGTAGGTAACGCATAGCAAACTAAGACTAATAACGCCCAATACTTTTAGTAAATTGTACCTTAATTTTAAATAGTTTTCCTTTACCATAACGTATCGTTTTATTAGTACCTAATAAGGATTTTGTTTAATAAAATTTGTCCAATATAATAAACTGTTGGACGAATCGATTATTGAAAGATCAAATAATTTTTTAAATAAATATTAGTTGTATGAAAAATTTGTGATTTAAGAAATAATTTATGTATCCAGATAGGAAGCATTTAAGATTTTCAGTTTCTCTAAATTGAGCAATAACTTTAAAATTTCTTGATAATTATAATATCAAGATGCTTTCATACAAATCTTTTAGTGTGTAAAAATTATTAAATAATTACCAAAATTTCTTCTCTAGTACGTACCAGGACCACAATGTACTTACCGAAAAGAATAGGTAATTTCTGATTAAGGGGTAAGTGATGTATAATCGAACAAAAGGAGATTTAAATAGAGTAATCTCTGATTAACCGGATGGAGAATAGTTTCCAAAATTATTTTGGAATTAACTACTTAAGTGATACGAAATGCTAACCCGCAAACGACTCTTGGCACCGGTTTTGGTGGTAGTTCCAAAAATAGAAACTGATGAGTTGGATATACATACTACAATAAAATAACTAACTTAACTAATTATTAAAAGGCTCTATCGTAATTGAAATTAAAACCTTTTTAAAGTCCAATATGAATTCAAAAATGTAAGAAATCATAAATAAATTTTACAAATAAATCAAATTTGGTAAAAAAAGTAATCGCAATTACTGATTTGATCTCTAATTATGATTTATAGTAAACGCTATAATTATTTTATATTGCAGGAAGTTTTAATAACTGTTAGGAAGCATACAAAGAGTAAAATATGTAATCAATAATGGCAAAATCTATTATGTAAAATATGAAGTATCATAATCTGCAATTTAATTCAAATTAGAAGTTACGGATTTCTACTCTATTTGTCATGAATACCTGCCATCTAAATAAATGGCAACTCGTTCTAATATTCCATGCAAAATTAAAACTATTAATCCATACATGTAAAGCGTTCGTTTTGTATTTATGTACATGAAATTATCGGCGAAAACGTATCGGAATATTGGTTTATATGTCTTTGCTTCGCTATAAAATTTGATTACTTTACATATTGAAGCTTAGTCAGTCGTTTACTAGCTGCTTGAAGCAAAAATAATTTTTTGGTGCAAAACACTTTTAAGAACCATAAAGTTTATTTTAATTCTTTGCAAATAAAAACTGTTTCAGAAGTAATGTGTAGTTCACATGCATGTCAACATGGCGGATGTACGAAGTCTTGTGATTGGAATGTAGACAAACAATTTTTCTTTATTTTTTTAATTGGATTAAAAGGGACCTTTAAATGTCTCAACATAAAATTTCAACAACACACCTCTAAAACACATTCTATTTTTAGCAGTATCCTCATTCATTACTCCAGATTGTTAGCATTACAAGACCTAAATGTCCAAAAAAAAAACAACAATGCTTTTCAAAAAAAGAAACCAACTGATCAAAAAAAATTTATTTTTTAAATATTTAATATATGGCGTATTTAATGAATGTGGCAAGTTATTAACTTTTTTTAGTTTGCTTTATTGAATAAGAAACATCCGGTATATAAAAAATTCTTCATGTACATTTCAGCAACGAATTGGAGATGGTTTAGTATTCTAATAAGAAAAAAGGTAGAGAACCTGAATATCAAGTAGTTTATCCGCACAATATAACTTCGCCTACATTCTTATATATTAATACTTACTAGCTTGGGTAAGGTCTCTTAAAACATAAAATTTTTATAATAGGGTCAACTAAAAACTTTTTAAAGAGTTTACAGTGCGTTAAACTATATTATTACAAAACTATTATGGGATTATGTAACGATACTTAAATATAAATCACTATTTATACCAATAGATTGATTTTCGTTATGGTTATGGAAAATTCCTTTAGTAATTCCATTAATTTTAATTTAAAAAAAGAAACAACGATAATTTCTTTAATTAAAAAAAAAGTATCTTGTTTAAGTCTTTACGACACGTCTAAACTAAAGCCTTTTCTAGCTTAGTAATTGGGCTTATATGTTCGTGTAAGGCTAGAAGTGAAACTAATAAATATTACCAAGCGCGCTCTTGAAAACCACGTGCTTATCTTCCTTTCTATATGGTCAAGCTTTATCCAAATATGCGCAATCTAGCTCTTTTATTAAAAAAATATATAGAGATCCCTTGGGTGACAAATTTTATCAAATTTACGATTCTCTACACATAAAATTCCAAACGAAAAAAATGCGAGGCATTTCTTAAAAGGGCCGATTATAATAATAATAATAATAATAATAAATTTACTTTAGACTTAGAGCTCATTTAAGAATGTGGAAATTAGATAAAAAAAAAGTATAATAACCAAAACCGGTATTTGTTACGGGCAGAGGGAGATCTTTTGGGATTTACATTTTGGTTCGGGGTAAGTTGCACCCTTACATTCCAGGTATAACAAGGTCGCTTAAAAAAAGCCTCATGTCATTGTCAAATGTGTCAACTTGAAACCAAATATTAAACAGCATACACCAATGGGATATAACCATATATGGCAAATAAGCATTTTCGCAATATTTTTGCGTAAATGTTGCAAATAAAGTAATTTGAAAAGTAGTTGGATCTTAAAACTGTAACAAAGAAATGCCAAAACAACTTATATCTATGTGTTATGGCTCTAGGATAATGAGGGAAAGAGAGAGATGAAAGAATATTGATTTTCCACGTTCTTTGTTAGAAAAAAAACGCCGGTTTACGTTTAAATTTATAAATGATAAAAATATCGTAAGAATAAAAAATTTATATTTATTTATAAATTTAAACAAAAACCATGGTAAAGTTAACGCAAACGCGTGCGGTTTATTAATGCATTTTTTTATATATTAGAACAAAAAGTTCAATTGGAATGATGATATGTAATGTTGTCATGGCTGTAATTATTCATAATTAGTTAATAAGCCTGTGAGAACTGTAATTATGATTATTCTGCAGTATAAAGAACGTCTTGATTTAACAAGAAGAGAATGCTCAGCCTAATGTGGACTTGAACTAACAGTAGGTATGGCATATTATATCATTTTTCTGGCATATAGCAGTAAACGTGACTATATGGAATACAGAAGGAAAACTGGTCGTCAAACAGCTCATAAATTTAAACTGTCAATGGCATAATGGCATGGAATATGTTTAATATATTATAATCTACAATTGCACTTTTAATTTATATATCCACATGTATCTTAAAACGTTTAAACATCATTCCGGTAGCTTATTTGCAGACCCAATTATTACCTGTAAACGGGGTAAATGATAAAAAAAAATATTCAGACTGGATATCATTTTAATTTTAAAACTAAATGTCAATGATCGGTCGAGGTCGTGTTTATGTGCCAATACAAGTTGCAATATTAATTTTTATTCCTGAATCGTTATAAATTTTAATACGTTAATAAATTTTACTTGGCACATTTTAAAATGTAGAAACAACTTATATTCTAGGTGTTTTCTATTTCTGGTTGTATCATTTTGTAGGTGGTTGTAACATTTTGTAGGTGAAGAGGAATCAGCTGATGGAGAGGAACTTGAGGAACTGAGGAAAGAATCAAAGGCGATCTTTTTTAAATATAAAAGAAGTTAATATTGTTAAGACTCACCGTCTCGTGGTCCAAGGTGATGGGAATCGACACTTCTGGATTCTTTTGACAGGCGGTATTGGTGGCGAAACGGGCACATAATTTGTGGAAGCAAGCGTGGCAATCTGGAGAACATAGAGATCCACACATACAGCAACATGAAGTACGACAAGAGCAGAGAAGAGTATGAAAAGATAATGTTCTGGCACAATAGCTAGAGGCATCACCATCGGTAACGGACGTCGTATCCAGCGAGCTAGCTGTTTCTCGCACTACAAACATGTCTAGGTCTACATCTTTGCCTACTGTGTAACCGGAAAGACTAAATGATCTAGGTCTTGATTCTGGTCCAGGACTTATTCCGCGGAGCATATAATTTTCAGAGTCTATGTTGACGACAGGTAGAGGAACAGTTTTTGAGTCAGTGGGCACTCTGAACCGGCAATAGATGTTTTCCATGACCGGCTGTTCAAGAGCCTCTTTAGGCAGGTTATCACGAGCTTCTTCACTCATTGTATCATTGTATTTTATGCAAGGAATTAAACGCACTAAAAGCCGGTCGCTAAAAATGCCGCAACCGATCACATCATAAGTGTTTCAAGAAGGATATCTAGTCGAACCTATCACGTAAACCCAACCATAACCGACTGATGTGGCTCTGGCCAGCTACCAGCTACCGCTTTCACGAGCCCGAGCAGGCATGGCCCCCTGCGCATGAAACTTCGCGCATTGTGCGATATTCCCCTTTTGCCCCCCGCATTGTAACGCCACTCCACTCCTGTCCCCCTGCGCCCCCAACACACCAGCTGTTTTATAGATACGGTTCATCGCCAAACCGATACTTATACCTCCTAATCTTCTCATTTCATACGGAAAAAAATTAAACAGATATTAAAGAATTTGTATGTTAATACATTTTTATTAATTTGCGCCTTATTCTAATTACAATTAATAAAATAAATGTAATAAATCAAATGACCTTCATGGCCACGCGGTAGAACACGCTCACGACTAACATGCCTTCTATGTGAGGATAGCAGGATTAGAATAAAACACTACACGCACGATTCTCAAGGCGCCAATTTTAAATCCTTATAACCATTTTTTCCCTTAACAATAGGGTTGCCAAAATTTTCCATACATCAATACTTTCCCAACTCTCCTAACGTCTCAGTCCCTTTACTCGCTTGGAAATTTAAAGCAAGATTAAACACCGATTTACATAATAGGAATACGCAAAAATATAATAAAATACAACTTTTTAAAAATTATTATTTAACCCATTCTTAATCCTTATTTCCTACTTGCAATATAAAGCTTTTGCACTACACTTAAAACTCAAAATATTATTTAAGACAAATAAATACGTCTTAAATTGGTACTGAAAATAGAATTTCATTCATTACATTCTTTACTGCATCAACTTTTAATATTCGATCTATTTATACTAAAAAATAAAGAGTAAACTCAACTAAGTGGAAGACTTTTACTTTAGTACGGCTTTTAGTTAATACTAACTTAATATAATTTAATCTTTGTCTTTATACAGATTTTAAACTTCAGCTTCAAATATTTATGCACCAACATAAATTAGCTACTAATCTATATCAATAAATTTAATATTCTCTTTGTTTATACACGCATCATGTTAAAACGGCGGATATTTTCACGAAAGTTGCAAAATTCTTAAGCGCCCTTTCAATAATAAAAGCGCGTCTTTTAATATGCAAATTTTTAGCACCTATAAATAAAGTGAAAGAAATTGAAAATCTTCACAATAAAAAAAACTAAGAGCATAAATCCGCCACTGTTCATAATAATAATGGATACACTATTAAAGAAAACGTAAAAATGGAAAAACTTTATCAATCCTTGGTAGGATACAAGAACTTGGTACCATCCTATTAGCAACTGACACTTTACTAATAACAGTTATAGTAGTTAAAAAGTAAAAATTAAGATATGATAAGAAAAAACTGTCTACAGCCTTTTGCATGCCACGCCACGTCTAGCGTCTTCCCCAGCTGCAATGCTCACAATTTAAATTACAAGCGGAACTACAATTTTACGTTCCGATTTCAAACCAGTAGAGAGTAGATCTAGTGCGGACCAAATATGATTTTAGGCCACGCTGGCAAGGCAAGTTGCAAGTTACAAAGTGTTTGTTGTTGTGGCTTTAAACACACAATTTTGGGCACAGACGAGAAATACAAAAACTGACGGTAAACATATAAACTAATAATGGTTAACATAAAAGACAACCTTATAGAAATAGGACCAAACCGAGAACACGTAAAATGTTTTAAATATCTGCGGAGCATCGTTAATAAGAAGGAGAAAATTGATTTTGACAACAGAAATCAGAAAAGCAACTATTATATCTTAAATAGAACCATCTTTGGAAACCAAGATTTTTGTTTGCAATACCACATCCAATACCGTGGCAAGCCATCTTAGCTCTTTTAAATTACAATGACAGAAGCAAGAGGCGCTCCTTTTGTTGCGGCGTTACGAAGCACCGCTGCCTTACTAGGGCACTGGACATAACTGTTTCAAAACCATCCTAAGGAGGCTAAGTTTGGGTAATGTAGAAAAAATACGAAGATGATATAGACGCAATAGAAATGTAATAAGCAAAATTCGACAAAATAAGAATGATATTATAATCTAGAATAAAAAAAACTTCCACACAATCGAGAAAAAGCAGCTGACCTCGCATATGAGCAATATTAAAAAAATGAATTAGAAGAAACATTAAAAAGTCTTTAATCAAAATTTTAAAGTTAAATATTGCGAGTAAAACGATAAGAATAATTATATATTATGGGACTTGAACTAATCTTACTTATAAAAGCCATTGAAGACATAAATATGATGACAAGTAACAGAAAAAAGTGAAGGCATTGGTTATATCTGTGAAGAAAATAAAATTCAGTACGCTTTTCTCATTTTTGGGTACACTTCTCAACTTTTGAAGGTTTTGATTTGAAATTTTGTATAACAATATTTTTTAATTTTAAAGCCTTAATTTTGAAGATATTAATATTTTGCTCTGGAAATTGAAACTGAAACTTGGGTAATGAAAAAACGAAAAAGGTAAGATAAAGCCACAGAAATGCTGTTTCTAAGAGATATGAAAGGCTGCACCAGAAGAGATTAAATCAAAAATAAGAATATTTACAATGTATTAGACATAACACCATTATTATCAACAATGAGAGAATAGAGAAAGAGGAGGTTAATTCATATGGATAGGATAAGAGGCAGCAGAATACCAAAAATGATTTATCACCCAAAAAGGTAAAGCGGGAAAACGATAGACGTCTTAACGGGCATAATAGGCTTATCCATGATAGGATGATGATAACGATGAATTATTTTAAGCTTTAGTTTTAAAGATTTTAAACTCAAGTAATTGGCAAAAAGAAAGAAAGTTACAAGCGACATAAATGCAATTTTTAAAACCTGGTGCAGCTTAAAGGCTGCACCAGAAGAGACCAAATTAAAAATGATGATATCTACCCGAAACAAATTGAACATTACACCATTATTTGTTGATAATTAAAGTGTTCGTGATCAATAAACGGATCGAGATGGGCGCCGAAAAATGCATATTAGCTTAATCCACAATATGATGATAATGATGATGATAATGAAATTTAAAGATTTTAAGTTTTAATTTTAATGATATTAATTTTTCGCTCTTTAGATTATAAGTCGGCACTAAAAATTCTATAATTTTAAGCATAAGCTTTAAATTTTAACTTGAAAAACCACGCATAGGCAGACAAATTTTTTTAAAAAGAAATCTTAGAAAAGATTTTTTTTATATTACCAAAATGATTGCAAAATTTATTGTATAAAAAGATTATTTGCAAATTGTTGAACTAAATCTGTAAAAACGTGTAAGCTTAATCACTCTGCACTGCTCCAGTTGTTTATTGTTTTTATTTTTAAAGAATTTGGTATTTAGAACTAAGAACGTTTGTATTTCTAGACACGAAGAGAGCGTGTCTAAATTACAACAACAAATCAAAAATGTTATTGACGAAAAGTTACTGGCAAAACAAATATGTAAACTTTAAAACAAAATAAATGTTTTTACTGAAAAATGTTTAAAATATTTAAGATTGAAATTAATTTAAAAATTTATTTGGCCGTAATTTAGGTTTATATTTCTTAAAGATTATAAATCTCGTAAATTCCTTATTTTAATTTTAGCAACCTTCATAAAAGTAATAAAACTTAAAATCAAACTACGCATTATTGTTTACTTTTTGTAACTTTAATTATGTAATGTTGGTATTTGTTCATTCTCAAAATTGGTATTTAAACATATAAAAGTCACCTCACTCAATTAGAAGTCTGCAAGCCTAAACGAAGTGCGGTAAGACCGTAAGAAGTCGGTAATAATGGATTATTCGCCAGGCTTTTAACTAATAATTTCATTGAGTTGGTAAAGCTCGTATTTGGTATTTAAAATTGGTAAATTTCCATTTGGTATTTACAGTTGGTAATATTAGATTTAGCCCAAGAGATACGCTACCTAGCGGAGATCTTCGAACTGACTTAAGTAGTCATAACTAAGCTCTATGCAATTTATGATAAATCCTGCGTTTGATCAAGTTTTGGTGGAGAGAGTAACTACAATCCAGTGACGTGACTGTTAGTGGAGTTTTGTATTGCTGAATGTGACGTCATTGGCGTCACACACGGCATATGCACTAAAAAAAAAACCGGACAACCCCTTTGAACCACCACTCCTAAAACCCCCGCTCCTAAACATGGCGGGAAAAATTAAATTGCATCGCCTATAATTAATTATATAAAATATTTAGAACATTGGCAACCCTATTTCTTTTTATTAATTTCTAACATCTAAATTTGCACAGAACATCACCTTTTTGTATTAAAGTAAGCTCACTTTGGTTTCAAATTAACACCAGGTACTAAATTACATGCCAATGCGTGACATTCACTGCTTATTAAATGCCATTTGCAAATAATGTGCTATATCATGCCAATCCATTATAATTACAAATTTATGTTTATAAATATTCTAAAAAACACAATTCAATTTTTGAGTTTATTAATAAATACAGAAATAATCAACACAAAATAATTAATTTTATTATCAAAATTGTTATATATTTTTATCAAATTTTAATAAAATTGCATTTTTTATTAGGTTTGTGATTAATTATTTAGATAAAAAGTGCATTGCATATGCACAATTATTATTGATGTAAATTTATTTTTGCAAACGAAACTTGTTTTTTTTTTCTAATTACAATTGAATTCCTATTGCAAACTTCCTTTAACCCTATTCCAAAAATAAGCTAGCAAACAGTTTAAAGCCTTGAATACAAATTTAGCTTTTATTAAAGTACTTTTTTGCTACTACACTACTGACTCACTTTATTAGTTAATTTATAGTTAAAAATATGTTGTAACATTATACGTTACAGAATGTTTTGTTGAAAAGGATAAAAGAAAAAATTTACAAGGAAAATTGGATCAAAATAGTTTTATTATATTAAATATTCTTTAAAGACGTAGTATCTTATTGTAAAATAAACTTGATTAGAGTCTTTTATTGATTTTATTTATAAATTGACTGATTAATAGATCAATGGCCCTCTCATTATTAAATTATTGTAATAATTTGATATCAATCAAAATAAATTATTATTATTATACAAGTTAAATTTTTCTCAAATTTGCAAACCCCCCTTTCCCTGTTGGTTCACCAACCAAGCACTAAAAATTATACTTCCGCGTTGTTTTACTAATTTTTGGCGTGTTTTACCCAAATATCATTGAATCGAACACCAAATTCAAATAAAACGCAAGACAGTTATAATAACAAAATGAAATATGAATTTAAAATAGATTTCTTCTGTATTGAGGTTAAAAATTTAAGGAAATAAAAAGAATGAAGAAAAATAAGGTAAAATGAAGAAAATTCTACGAAAATCAAGACAAATGGAAAGTTTCAAAAATTAAATTGGTTTAAAACGAATAAAAATCTTAAAGGGTCTATTAAAAAAAGTTAAAAATAATTGAAAATAATGGGTGATGGATCAGGAATAGCTCGTTTCTCTAAAATATAAGCAAAACCGGGTTTTTTAATTGCCAGTCTTGCAAACGTCGTTTATCATAATCATTAGAAATTAGCCATTAAACGAATAAGGCATTTTTAAGAACCTTTCGATTGCTTAACTAAAAAGCCGATAAAAAACCATAAACAATAACCATAAGCTGGGTGTATTTTTAAATAATTTTAAATACAGCTTGCCAAGCTCACCGTGGCATCTAACTAATGAATGTGCACAAGTATTCTCCACGTTAGAGTGGGAAAAATCATATTGACGAGCGTCATTTTAAAGCAAACTTCCTGTGTGAAAAAAAGGGTATTTTCCAAAATAATTAAATAAGATACGAGGGGCAATCAAATATAAACGAGCCTTTATTGGCTGAGCGTTGGGTGGGTATTAGTGTGATTCTGAAGTTGAGGTGGTTAAGTAGAGATGCCAAGAGTGAGGGAACTAGACCAAACGGCTAGTCCCATGCTTTGTTTAGAAGCACTCACGTTAGGTGAAAAGGTATGCCCGTCTAGATTGAGCAAACAATAATTTTTATGCTCCGCATCTGTAAAATCGTAAAACCAGCTTAAATTTACTGCAGACTACAGCCCCAGTTTGGGAATGAAACTCTTTTATGGTCAAGAGTGAAGGTTTTGTGCAACGAATTCAAGTAAGGCCGTGAACGTATTTCAAATGAAGCTTATCACACATTTCTCAATCGCACCAAACTCGCCTTAAAGAAGAAGGGGAAGCTTTTTTGAATAAAATCGTCACCTGTGATGAGACATGGGTTCATTATTACACCCCCGAATAAAAGCGTTTAAGCATGACGTGCAGTAGAAAAAGTATTGGCCACGGTTTTTTTGGGAGGGACGGTCTTTTAGAACTAGTAAATTTCCTACACGAAAGTTAAAATTCATTATCGACGCAAAAGTCAAATCTGCAAGGTGTTGATCCTTCACGACAAACCTCACACAGTAGAAACTACTGAAAATGCTCTCAGAAACGCTTGATTATCCATTTTACAACCCAGATAATTGCCATGCGATTTCCACATGTTTGGACTCCTAAAAGAAGCACTTGGGCGAGCGATTTTAGACCAAGGATCATGTGAAATCATGTTGCGGGCAGTGGTTTGATAACCGACCAGTATTACTCTACGAGAAAGGAATGAAAATACTACCAAAACGTTGGAAAAAATGTTTTAAAAAGGGAAAAGACTATGTAGAAAAATATATATATATATATATATATATATATATATATATGTTTCCTATAAAATACATTTTATTTAAACAAAAAGCTTATTTATATTTGATTCCCCCTTGTATGTACATGGTAAAAAACCGAAACGAAAAATCATTTTGGGGAAATTAAAAATTTAAAAGTTTATAATACAGTTTTAACCCTATTATGAAGACAAAACTTATGAATGGAGTGATGTCCACAAACATTTAGTTGAGTTTTTTTAAACTTGCAACTTTTATGAATAATACTTCATTTAATTATTTTTTTTATTTTATACTTTAATAATAAAATATTAAAAATAAGTATTTTTAATAATGAAAAGATTTACCAAAGATCTACCCTAAATTTTTATCAGTTAAAGTAGCAGACTGTGGAAACTATATAATTTTTGTTTTAAATTGGAAGCATTACAAGAAATAATATAAATGCTACGTTTACCACCTGTAAACAACATGAAATAATTTAGAAAGTCGGTATTAAAATTGGTCACAGTAACTGGAGGGATGGAAGTGTTACAATTTACCTTAAATATGAATTTTAAGAGTTGATAAGAGTAAATTTGGAAAACTGTCTTAAATTTAAGATTCGTAAAAGGCGAATCAAGCAAAGTGATACGCTACCTAGCGGAGAACTTTCAATTGACCAATTTATGATAAATAGCGTTGATCATAACCCCCACTTCCAAATTTTGAACGTAAACTCCGCCTTAAGATATAATCAAAGGGATTATAGAATAAGCAGACAAACACGGCAAAAAAGCATCAGCCTGATATAAAAGGGCCGTCTGACTGTCATGTGGGTGTACCTTATCTTTTAACGCATGCGTCATATAACCTACATGTTATTTAGGCTTGTACTGTTGCCAAACGAGAACTTTTCAACGGCGCGTGCGCTAAAAGAGAAAGACTATTTATCTGCTAAGCGTCTGCTTTTCTCTACCAGGATAACGTTTCCACTTTAATGTTTTCCATATATTATGTTTTCTCTATTTTATCATATTTTTGAATATATTCTTTATGGACCTTATCATGAATTTATAAGCAGATTAAAGTAATTTAAGATAGTTGGTTAGAGGGAATTTATTGATGACAAAAATTTGTTTATTTTTTTATCATATAATTATAAATCATAAGAATCCTATTTTATTATTATTAATGATAAAACAAAGTATTTATTCAAAGAATATGTAATAATTTAACACCCATTTAACAAAAAAACTTGGGAGATTTCTAAATATATATCTTAATAATTTTATATGCACCAAACGAATTAGCAATAGATATTTAATTGTGCTTATAATAAATCAAAACATTACTTAATATTTAGCAAATACTTTTTGATATTTTTATTTTACATAGATATCTAAATTAATTTAATTTTAATTGAATGAATAAACTTGATTTCAAGTCATAACAATATTCATTTCAATAATAATTTTTGCAATGAAAAAGGATGTGAAAATTATATAAGTATTTGATTAATTTGTATTTTAGTAATTTAACCTAAAAACTAATTGATTTTATTATCTTTACCTATATAATTTAAAAAAATGTTATATCTCATTGTTGTATATAAAAAGACTCTTCTTTAAGCATTAAAAGTGGTCCTCAGTGTAAAAAAAGTTTGAGAAACTCTGCGTAATTTAAATTATTCAAATTTTAATTTTAGGTATTCATGATTTAAGTCATGGATACTCCATCTGGCGGAAAATTTGGTACTACCCATCTATAGATAGAAAGTAAACAAGTAATTAAAGGGCTTCTTTAAATTCTATCTACCTTGGTCTGTATTACCAAAAAAAATAAAAAATATTACCAATTGCAGGAACTGGCAACTAAATATATTCAAGTAATTTTAATATTTTTGTAAACTGACCTAAAAAATTATAATCTGACTTGAAAAAATTATAATTTAACCTAAAAAATATGTAATATAACCTAAAAAATTATAATATAACCTAAGCAATTGTGATCCAACCTTCAAAATTGCAATTTTACCTAAAAAATAAATTAATCTAATCTAAAAAATTGTTATCCAACCTAAAAAATTGAAATTTAATGCAAAAATAATTAAATAATGCCAATCTTAAATTTATAACCTAACTCTATAAAATTAAATTTTAATTAAACATTGCATTGATAATTCACATTTATTTATGAAGCAAACATAAAATAAGCTGTTTATATGTTAAAAAGTACCCTACGAAACTAAAATGAGCCATTTTTTAATATTTTTTGTAATTAACATAAATGAATTTACCTGCACATTTCACACCAACTTTTCCAGAACCCCAAATATAGTCTTTACCTAAAATAAAAATTTAAATAAAATTTTTTTTAACAAATATTTGCAACATTAAACTTACAGTGGACACACAATATAGGGCTTAACACATAAAAATCTATTAATTGATGACTAGCTTTCACAATTTCAGCCTCTGCAAGAAAACATAATTAAATACTTAATTATATACGGGATTGAAAAAAAAATTACCTGGCATTACATCAGCGACTTCAACACCTAAAGCCGATGGATGATGAATGGTATTATTTTTTTCTGATCCTAATAATTTAACAGCTTCGACTACAAATAGAAAATTTAAATACTTAAATTAAATTGTTAGTGGGATATTTACCAGGCACATATCCTCTAGCTCCAGTGCATCGATTGTAAGCAAATAGCCATCCTTTTCGGTGATTGGGAGTCTCCGTAAAGGGAGATTGAACAAAGATTTGAAGTAAATCACCTTTTTGAATGGGAAGAGCAACTTTATCATTGGGAGGGGGCACAAATGACTGAAGAACTTGATAAAGTGCATACTCCATTGCAGTCACTTAGCACTATCTCCTTAAGATACAAATCAACCTGCATTATAGTTCGACAACATACAATTACAAACGCAGTTTTCAACTCTACATACATTTCTATTCTATTGAATATAATCACGATAACGTTCCAAACATATTAAATTAGATTGCATTATTTATCACTGACAATATTATAGTTCCCTTAATTTATTATTTAAATAAAACAAATGATTTTATTTGAACAAATAAGTTAAATCATTTGAAATCAAAGTTCTTCTGTTTTGTTTGAGTTTTAGGTTATGTTTCCTTGAGAATTTATTTTATAACTCATTTAATATCTGTTGAATTATATATAAAAAATTAGAACTTATCGCTTTAATAACAAGTTTTTTTTATAGTTGTTTAGTTATAAAAATGTTTTATAACCACAATTGAGTTCGATTGTTATTTTATCTTGATTGTAATTTGTTAAAGATTTTTAAACATTTAAAAAAAAACTGGTGCTTAGTATGTTGTTTTTTGTTTAAATTATTGCAATAAATATCCCTGAATTGTTTAAGATTTGTATTTATTCAAATCTTCAGATCAAAACCAAACCACTTATTAAGAAGAAAATTGAAGATTCCCATTTAAAATTGTATTAACATTAAAATATCTTGTAAAATAAACAACCCTTTTGTTTTTACCTAATGTAGAATGGTATAAAATACGGTTAGCCTTAAATATATCACTTATTATTAACTTTAAACATTAATGGCACTCTCAAACTAACCATAATGTGTTTTGGTAAGGTTCTTTGTCCGGCACTTATTTTGTTGTTACACATTCTTAAGTAAATTATTGCTCCATAATTCATGTTTTTGTTGATTTTAGCTGGGATTTTATTAAACAAACAATTGTGTCTTTAGGGGTAATGGCGTCACGCATTACATATACATGTTACGGAAACTCCCATAGAAAATCATACTATCATAATAGAAAGAGACAACAGGGCTTCCAAAATATGTAAACTAATACTTACGACATCTTTTGTAAACCTGATAAAGCATTTTTTTATTAAACTCTAATATAGAGTGTAGATGTCGCCACTAAATATTTTGTAAAATTTATGTTTCACTCAAGAATAAACAATAATAAGTCATGTCTTTTAAAAATCATCGGAAGAAAAATAAATTTTCAACATATGTACTCCAAAATAAATGTAAGGTATTTATAAATTTTTATGTTATGTTTATTTAATATTTAATGTATTTTCATAATTGTTGCAGACTGTGTCGACGATTTAAATGAAAATTATAGAACATGAAATGAAAAATATAAAGATTTAAAAAAAAAATGAAGATATAATATATTTTTACATAATGTTTGTATGGTGCCATTCTGAACACAAATGTTAGCGTGA
>JARJDX010096374.1:0-15586 GCA_030264735.1 Gymnusa sp. GC000175
AGTCACCAATCATAAAAAACACCTACAAAAGTGCCCAGCCACAGAAAAACACACAATAAAGCACCAAATAACTATTATTATAATCTGACATAACCTTATTTTACCCGTTTAGAGCAATAAAATATGGCGGGAAAAATTAATTTGAGTTCTTAAATACTAAAATTTTGAAAAAATGATAAGTACTAAATTAGGTTTTTAACATTATTGTAGTCTAGCGTTTTTTTCATAAACTGTATAGTTTTTGAAATA
The DNA here is from genome assembly GCA_030264735.1 of Gymnusa sp. GC000175. Classification (NCBI taxonomy): domain Eukaryota; kingdom Metazoa; phylum Arthropoda; class Insecta; order Coleoptera; family Staphylinidae; genus Gymnusa; species Gymnusa sp. GC000175. The sequence goes on from JARJDX010096374.1 coordinate 250, forward strand.
TTTGCAAAAAAACAAAAATCCTAATTATTAAACTACCGTTTCCAGTGCGTGGATTTCAGCCAAAATCCACTAGACTTTTAACAAAAATTGGGAGGTCAATTTTTGTTAAAAGTCTAAAATGAATTTCCAGACCGATCTAGCCACAGAAAGGACATATAGACAACACCACTTTTTTCTAAATGAAAAAATTACGATTTCGAAAATTTTTGCAATTGCATATCGCTTATAAAATTTTTATTTTTGATAAGAAATTATTTTGTTTGAAAAATATGCGATTAAATCTGCCTTCTTTGGTAATCTAAGGAATGTACAAGCAAAAACATTTGACATCATTGTTTAAAAAATAATTTATCGATCACCATTTGAAATCCTTAAATAAACAATTTGAATGAATAATATTTAATTTGAATGTATTTACTTATACAAAAATGTCGAGAATATATTTATATTTAATATTTTGTAGTGTTTTTATTTAGTTTCGAAATAAACTTATTAAGACTTTAAAAAAACGGTGTAGTTTACCTTGAATTTTCTCTTTTATTTTGACGTTATAGAAGATAAATTCTAGTGTCAATTTTTCAAACTTCGCGGGGTTTACCACGTTGGGGTTTGAGTTTCCGGGATAGGGTCCCTGTGCAACATTACTAAACCGCTTCAATAACTAATATTGCTTACAATCAAACATTTCTGTATTATATACATTTATTTTATAGAAATTTATAGTATTTTTGAAGGTAAGGCGATATATGCCAACTGTCTGTCATAATTTGTTGGTTGTACAATAATGAATAATTTTTATTTTAAAGGTTATTTCATTATTGGTGTAGGAATATCACACCTTGCGGCGAGTAGTTGAAGCCTTTTCCGTTTTAACAAACGCAAGTTGAACATGTCGTATACGTCTGAAAGAAGGTAAGTTTTGTTTTTTTAAGTATTCTTTGATGTTCTGTGTCAAATATAAATCTCAAAAGCAAAAGTAATTAAGCTTTATGTTGCCATGCTTTTCAATTAACCATTTGTGCTATATTTATTCCTAATTTACTCAAGTATTTCGGCACGAAGATTTGCATATCTAAATGCCAACATGGCGTGCACTATTCTAAGCTCATTTTATATAAATTTACTACTTCCAAAACATTTATGATCTATTTTGTGGCTATGCGTTGGTTTCTGATTGTTTAAAAATAGAATCTTCGTCTCGGCATCTTTACAACAGTAATGGCTGCTGTTTTCTCAACGATTTTCTTAATAAACTATTCCCACGTGAACTTACTTTCCATGCTTTCATTATGTAATTTAATAGCCTCAATCTATTTTTGCAGCAATATTTCAAGATCACACATATATTTTTATAAATACCACCTTTTGCACTAAATTTTAATGTAATCATAAAAACAAGTTCAAAGAAGACAGACTTATTGCCAATGGAAATTCCCAAAAACATTTCTTAGCAAAGTCTCAAATATTAATTAATTTAAAGAAAACATATTCATTCCATTTACTGTCTTGATTATTATATTAAATTCTATACTTATTTGGTATGACATTGTTAGATTTAGTACTTAAATTTCTCTTTGTTGTAAATACTAATTATATCACTTTATATTTTTAGTTAATCATGATTTTAAAAAGGCTATATAAATTCTTTTCAAAATTGCTTTGTAGTTAATCTCTATTATTTTGTTTTATATTACAGTGAGATAATATGTATAAATTTCCTTAAACGTTTTAATTTTATTTAAATTAAAGTGCTAATTATCAATTTTTTGTCCAGTTAATTAATTTTGTTCTTTCAGTTCAATACATTAAGGTTTCTAATTTTATTTCTAATTAAAAATAAATATGAGTGAAACAATGCAAATAATTTTTAATTGTGTTAAAATTTCTTTTATTTGGCAATAATTGTCTGGTTTTGTTAACTTTTGTTAAGTTATTTTGGATGATGATTATTTCAGGTTTTTTTTTAACAACATATGACTCATAAATGACTAATTCTTTGTTGTAGAAGTGAAGAATGGTCTGAGGGTAAAAATGGACCTGCTAGTGACAAAGAGCCCCAGAGTTTCGATGGCCCCCCAGCTTTGGACCCTGTTGGCGTCATCCAGTCTAATTGGGAGGAAGTCGTTGATAACTTTGATGATATGAGCCTGAAGGAGGAACTCCTCCGTGGTATTTATGCATATGGTTTTGAAAAACCTTCCGCTATTCAACAAAGAGCTATAATTCCGTGTGTAAAAGGTCATGATGTCATAGCACAAGCCCAATCTGGTACAGGAAAGACCGCTACATTTTCAATTTCCATCTTACAGCAAATAGATGCATCTTTAAAGGAATGTCAAGCCTTAATCCTGGCACCAACTCGTGAATTGGCACAGCAAATTCAGAAAGTTGTTATTGCCTTGGGAGATTTTATGTCAGCTGAGTGCCATGCTTGTATTGGTGGCACCAATGTCCGTGCGGATATTGGAAAATTGGAAATGGGAGTTCACGTTGTTGTTGGTACACCTGGAAGAGTCTTCGACATGATTAGTAGGAGAGCCCTGAGAACAAACTACATTAAGATGTTCGTTTTGGATGAAGCTGACGAAATGTTGTCACGAGGTTTTAAAGATCAAATTCATGATGTTTTTAAGATGTTGAATATGGATGTTCAGGTTATCTTACTCTCGGCCACTATGCCCACTGATGTAATGGATGTTACCAAATCATTCATGAGAGATCCTGTTCAAATTTTAGTAAAGAATGAAGAATTGACCCTTGAAGGAATTAGGCAGTTCTATATCTTTGTTGAAAGGGAGGATTGGAAACTAGAAACTTTGTGTGATTTGTACGATACCTTATCTATTACTCAGGCTGTAATTTTCTGTAATACCAGACGCAAGGTAGATTGGCTCACTGAAAGCATGCATAAAAGGGATTTCACTGTTTCTGCCATGCATGGAGATATGGAGCAACGTGAAAGAGATGTTATTATGAAACAATTCAGGAGTGGATCTTCAAGAGTTCTTATTACCACAGATTTACTTGCTCGTGGTATTGATGTTCAACAAGTCTCACTTGTTATCAACTATGATTTACCTTCTAATAGGGAAAATTATATTCATAGGTGAGTATTCTAATTTGCATGATTTAAGGCTAAATATTTATTTAAAATGGCCGTCTTTTTTTTTATAAACAAGTGTGTCCCCATAGACTTAAAATAAATTTTCTTTTAACTTTACAGAAAAAGATTATTTTTTATAAAAGATTTAAAATTAATAATTTTCTAACCAAATTGCAGATTGCACTGTTTTTCTTTTAAACTATTAAATGGAAATTACAGAATTATTATTTGGTTTTGTTTAAGGGAGTAACACCATTTTTTAAACAATTTTTAGCCCTGCATATAAATTTAGTATAAACATTAAGATTACATTTGCTTGTTTATTAGTGCTAGCAACAATTTTTATAAATAAAAATAATAGTCTTGTAAAGTTGAAAATTAAAATGGTTTTCCTCATTTCAGTCCATGAAAAATCCATGGTGTCAGAAAAATCCTCTGAGCTAATATAGACCAATGGTTAGAATTTAACTTTCAACAATTTTTTTATCATTTTCCTAAAATTTAACATTTTAAGAACTTATTGTTGTTTGATGTTAAGCAACATTGTTATTGAAATTATTTATGTCAAGTTGCAAAGACATTGCCATTCTAATCAGCTGTTACTTAATAAATATGGGTACGTGTTTGTGATAAAGTTTAATGTGTCTTACCTCAAAAATTGGTAGGTCCCACTTTTAATTGAAAACCAACCCTGGAAGTGGTAGTTTATTTATTAGGTTTTTTGGTTTTTTTTTGCAAATAATTAAAAACTATTTATGTTTATGGAAAAAACATAAAGGTAAAAAAAAATTGAAACAAATTTTGTAATCGTTTTTTCAAAATTTAACATTTTAAGAACTCATTTTTGTTTGTTGTTAAGCAACATGTTAATGAAACTATTTCTATCAAGTTGCAGAGACATATTGCCATTCTTATCAGCTGATAATTAATAAATATGGTTATGTATTTGTCAAAAGTGATTTATAATAAAATTATATTAAATTTATATACATATTAAAATTTAATTTTCTTTGTAATTTATTGTGGCGAGATTTAAAATCTAGTTTTTACTGTTTTGTTTTTCAAAAACTATTTTTCACTATTTTTTAATTTTTACAAATACATAAAACTAGAGCTGTGGCCAGAGTTTGGAAAACACTAATGTAATGTGTTAATTAAGGTTGAGAAATATTTTAATGTATAAATATAACTGGCCGTTGAGGTTTTTCACAACTAGGAGATTACACAATTGGGGCCATATTTTAATATTCCAAATTTAAGAAAGTGTATACCAGCTTACACAAATTGTATATCATGTTTTAATGTTTGGGTTGCTTAAATTTGAGGTAGTGACATTTCAAGTTAATTTTTTTCGCATATTCATCAAGCGAGTTCTTTTTTTGTATGCTGTACCGATAAGGTGTGAAATCTCTGACACCCCAACGTTTGCAATGAATTCACTGCGTACCCAATTCTTAAGTAGCGAGCTTATACGTAGATCTTAAAAATCATAGATCATATAGGATTTTCTCGAGAATTTCTGGATAAAGAATACTATACAGGGTGAATATAAAAACCCGGCCAAAGCCATAACTTTGTGATTATGTATCCAATTTCAAAGTCAAGCAATTTTTTGTTACATTAAGTATTTGCGTATGTAATGTAATAATTAAACAAATCACATTTAGTCAGAAAAATGTGAATCGCGAATCAAGTCAAAGTGATTTTTAGAAGCGAAAGTTTTTTTTTTGTATTGACTGCATTTTTATCTTTTTTCCATGGCTAAATGTGAGGTGTTTGATGCACTACTTAACAATTTGCTTTACTTAGGGCCGTTTCTATAAATCGTAGTTGGTTTACGATAATGTCACATGAATTTACTCATATTATTAACTAACTAGGCATCAAAATGTTATTTTTCTTGCATTTTTGTTATTAATGTGCATGCATTAATACATTTTTGAATTCAAAATAATGAAACTTATGCAAATAAAATAAAAAATGGGGGTTGTCATTTAAAATTAAAAAAAAGACTATGATTTCGCGTAAATGGTTAATTTTACAAAAATTGTTGACGTGAGAATGTGAAGAGTAAGTACAGTTTAGTATCGTGTATCCAACTTTGAAATTTGATAATAAATAACTGGGTTATGGCGTTGGCCGTGTTTTTGTACCCACCCTGTATACTAGGGATTCTCAGACTTTTGTACCATACAAATATTAATCAGAAATATCTATACCGTCATAAAGGCATTTTCTTATTAAAAAAATGAAGTGTCAAAGAATAAAATAACTGGAGTGACAATATAATTTGCCAAGCTAAGTTCTTGGAAAAGTCAACATAATCTAAGTACAAGTTACTTTATATTCATTAAATATTTGGTACAAAAATTGTACCACCAAAAATAATGTATCTCATGTATCATAAGTGAGGTATATGTACCATAATTTAAGAAACTGCTGCTATAAACTATTTATTTAAAAAAAAGCAGAAGGTACATGGCCTTGACTACAGCTCTAATTCTAATATTTAAATTTGCTCATAAGCCACATAAATTGCCTATCGCTAAGTTTCTGAGGCAGTGTAGCTCAGAGGTCATGGCATCTGGCCGCTGAGTGCAAGATCGTCGTGGGTTCGCGCCCCACATACGACATTAAAAATATTTAATGTTCGACACTGCCCTAACTCCCCAACCAGCCTTGCGGGCGTGTGGTCTCATGGCTAAAAACCTTCTCTGGTCAAAAGTTAGATGAGAAATCATTTAACTTCAGTGGTTCGGAATCCACGTTAAACAGTAGGTCCACCTGTAATGTAAGTTGCCAGCATAACAGGCAGAGAAGAGGCTCAAAAATTGGCGTGATAAATAGCTACGACGATAAGTGTGCGAAAAAATGTATTATTTTAGAATGGGTGTTATCTGAAATAAATATTAATGTTGTATTTTTTTTTTGTTAAAGGATTGGTCGTGGTGGCCGTTTCGGTCGTAAGGGTGTAGCTATCAACTTTGTTACAGAGGAGGATAAACGTGTTCTTAAGGACATCGAGGCTTTTTATACAACTCATATTGACGAAATGCCCATGAATGTGGCTGACCTCATTTAATTGGCTATTTGCTGTGTCCGACGTTGCCTAGAGTTTCCTATGGTGTGAGTATTAGCTGCACTGTGCTCCGACTGCGACTTATGCGAATATTGTGCGCCATTTCGTCTCTTTAGGCCAGCGCCGTGCGCTCTCGGCCTGTATTATATAAATATAAACATTTTACCGAGTGTATTTATCGTTTTCAGTTATTTAATTTTCCTTGTAATTGTCTAGGTTAGTTTGTAAGTAGCGTTTAGTGATAATTTAGGTAGACGTTATATTACTGTATGGGCGGAGGGGCTTGTCAACCCCGGGACGACGGTACAAATATTTTTATAATGTTTGTTACTGCCGTCCCCCAACAGCATTCTCGTCTCCGCAAGGGTTTAGTTGGATTCTGGAAAGGTTATTTTAATCATAAAAGGTGCAGAAGAAGAGTTGACTACTTTCAATTTAGTGTTGCCAATTTTGTATGATCATTAATATTACTAATAAAAGTGGTAATGAATAATTTTAGTCTTTTTATTACATTTTACTCTTGTTTAATTTATATAAGTTAAATATTATTTAGCCTCTCCAGCTTCAGAACCAAAACCCTGTGCTTGTGAGAATGGCCCCTCCCAAGAAGAAAAAAAAATATCAAAATTGTGCTGATGATATTTTCTTATTTCAGGCAACCAGGGCTCCACTGTATATGGAAATAAAGATCAAACAAATTTCCATTTTAACATCAACTCAGTGGTTTTGCTTCTTATATTACCAACAATAATAATCCAATATTCCACTCCCATGTTCCATTGATCTTCATATTTTATTTAATTGAAATGACTAATTTTTACACAAATGCTCTTAATAAATTATTTTATGGTATACATAAACAACTTTTGAATTTCCCTCACTCATTTGCATTACTTAAATTAATTAAAAATAAATTTCCATTAATAACAAAATTCCTAAGAAAAAACCTTCACATTTAAACTTCAATATTTAATTGCTCTAAAAAAAGTTACATAATTTGACAAAGTAATTAATAAGAAAATAATTATTTTAATTGAAATTTTATTAAATAAAACTTATTGGAGGGATTTCTAAGTATTCCATTAAAGTTGAATATATGTGTTATAATTTAATTTTACAAAGCATAAATATTAAATTTCCCGCTTATAATTTAGGGGAATTTAATTTTATACCTACAGGTTGACACTTCAACGGAAATTTTATTGCGCATGCGTCATTTGAGATTATTAGTCGACTTCCGTCAGCTATTCTATCTGAAAGAAGCTTCAGTTTGGTGTGCGTCAAGTACTCTAGCTAGTGGTATTTGTTGTTAGCTCCGTGTGTGCCGTGCTATTCAAATCAATTTATCAAAATGAGCTGGCAGGATTACGTAGACAAGCAACTTTTGGCTTCCCGTTGTGTAACAAAAGCATGCATTGCAGGACACGATGGAAATGTATGGGCAAAATCAGAAGGTTTCGAAGTAAGTACTAATATTTTACGCCCATTGTATTTGAATAAATGATATATTACACTACATATCAATTTCTAAGAGCGATCAAAGTTAACCTGGTTGTAAAAATCAAAAAGTCTTGGTATTATACGAGTGAAACACGTTTTTTTTGTGAAGAATGTTTTAGCGAGGGGCTTGGCCATTAGCCGCAAGGAAATTCGCAAAGTACGGCTTGAATTTGATTTTATAAGGTCTGAAATTGTTGGAATAATGTTTCTTCAAGTTTGTGTGATTGCAAATATCATGCAGGACATGTAAAATGTGCAAATAATTTTTAGTTATTGAACAAAGTAGCCGGCTCTTTCTTTACAAGATGGCCGCCGTAGATCTGCGACGTGTAGAATATTAAAGTACATTCGCGGATTTAAGCGCTTAAGGCATTTTTCGCTCATTCCATTGCCATGCCTGTTAAACTCGCATTATTTCTTAATATCGAAGCAAAGCAAATAACCAATAATAATTTTATGAATGTAGGTTTTTGTTTTGTACTTTTTGTACTTTTATGATTTTTTGCTTTTGCAGCGATTGTTTTTTTTTATTACGTAGCAAGTTTTTCATTCTGCATTTGTTTTAAAATAATATTGTATTTACCTTTTTTCGTTTAGTTAGATCATTTTCAAACTAAAAAGAAATCTAATTTATTTAATAAAACTAGATTGCTCTGATAAAACAAAAATGTAGATAACATTTTTAATACATTTCGACTAATCGAACCTTCATTGGTGGCTCTTGTTTTATAATCTATAATTTTCTTAATTTTTACTTCAAATATCATAAAACAATTTACATGAATTGAAATTAGCGTAAAATTTTTAAGCAAAAATAATTTATTTTGTAAACATTCAACTTTCTCTGTATATTATATACTTTATTGAACGTGTAAAATGTTTAATTATTGTTACAATTAACGTAAAATTAATTTTTAAATTGTTATTAGACGTGGAAGTAACCTCTAATATGCTTTTTGATTTGGATTAAAATAATTAAAAACGTACTCGTTTTAATTGGGCAACCTACGCATTTTAATTAGACGTATGCAACGGGGTGTTACATTATAACCTATTATAAATGCACAATTTTAAAAATTCAAAAAAATGTGTGGGCAATTAAAAAAATGAGCATGGACGCGTTTTGCTCCTGTGTCATTTGGGTTGGTTAATATATTGATTGTGTGCGTCAGGGGGTGTTTTTCCTGTGGGTTGTCGTCCGCGAAAATTCATCCCCATTGACTAGCACTCCTCGTCGTGTGTACAATGAACATGCAACTTTATTGATCATCTGGTGTGGCGGTCATTGCGCCGAGTAGCCTTCACCTTGCGCCGCTATTCAAGGACCTATTAGCCATTACACGCGACACATGCCCAAAAATTTTCCAAAATTCTAGCAAAAAAAATGAAAGAGAAAATTCAAATTGGAATCTTAATTGGAACTATTCGGACATCTCCATAATAAAAAGGAACACAAATTATATATAATATTATTTGAAATAATCAAATTTAATTAATTAATTTTATTTTTGCATTATTTAATAAATTCTGATTAGATATCATTATCTCGGGTTAGATTAGGTTTTTAAATTTAAGTGTTAATTAAAAAGTACCAATACATATTTAGTTTTAGAATAAAATGTTTTACGAGTCGTAATTAAATTGCGGGCCTCATGTCTGGAAATTATATTTCATGGTGTCTGGTTCTGGGTGTCTTGGGTTCCGTTAGATAATATAATATAGTATGTTACTAAATTTTGTTCCAGTTTACTATACCACGGGACGTATCACATAAATAAATTGAATTAATTGCTTTAGTGCACGCTAAGTAATTTTTTTCATGAATTCAACTCTTAACTTAAATTATCACGTGCCGCCAAGATTCATTTGGTAATCAAATTAAAAAATCTTAATTGCAACAAATTGTTTTTCATCTTTTTGCTTTGTATTTTTAAGTTTTTTATTTTAATTTTCAGTTAACAGTTTAAAATTTTATTGATAAAAACGTTTTAAATAGGTTATAGATACACCTTTATTATGTATTGATTATCATAAATTTTATACAGATATTTTTGATTATTGCCAATACTTATTTACTTAATTTTGGCTAATATTGATAGCAACCTTATGTTTTTAAAATTTTCAATTAATCATTTGAAAATGTGTTACTTAAGTCTAAAACCTACTCTTAAGAATTTTTCATAAGATCATCAGAAATTTGTAAATATAATAATATATTTAATAATTTTCGCAACCAAATGTAATCAATGCCACAGAGCCCAGAATAAAAAACGTAAAGACTGATAAAACCAGCGTATGGTGATGACGGTCAATGGCTGATTAATAATTGGCCCTATTTTAATGTTAATTATCATACAGGATCGGGATGCCCAACCCTTTTGTTCTAGAGATATTTTACTTAAGTGAAACAAAGTATGTATTTTGGTGTTATTGTGTGAAGCGCTCAATGCGTCTGTATGTGAATTTTAAATATGTTGATGAACTTTTGATAAAAGTGACGATAAAATTTTAAAATTTCTCATATTGATCACGCTTGTCTTAATATAAAGTTGGACTTATCGGAGGTGAGAATTAATCATCGTTTTCCGAAATCATAAAAATCGTGGTGATGCATTTATTTCTTTTTTTTTATTGTATGTTGTGATGTAAATGGCAGTATTCAAAGAATTTTATATTTCTCACTAGCTATGAGTCATTTTCAGCTCTCGTTGGCCTTAAAATATAATTTAATTTGCTTTTAAGTTTTCTATAATTTTTCTTTTGTGTGAAATAATGAACATGGTTTTAAAGAACTTCATGTAGGTTAGAAATTTATAGGTACAATAAATACATATTTTCATTAGTAGTCAAAAATATTGCTAGTTTATGTAAATTTTCTAAATCTAGATTTTACTGAAATAACCGTTTTCGAATCATTCAGTAAAACTAATTTTCTAGTGGTGTGCGTCTGTCTTCTCTTTACAGCTCAGACGGCTTAACTGATCGGCCATTTTAGTTTAAAAAAATTGGGAAGACTTGATGATTTTTGGCTGAAATTCACCAACCAGAAGTGGTACTTGCTATCCATAAAAACTTAAAAATATAATATTAACTATGCATATTCAGGAATATGCATTACAAATGGGCACGTGATCTTTACACAACTTTCATTCACGAATCATATTTAAGTATTTTTTGAAATCTAGATTTTAATGAATATAAAATTTGGGGTGCTCCACATTTTGGATTGCGTTTTTAGCTAGTTATTTTTTTAATAATATAAGTAAAGAAACATGTACATTTTAAAGTTAAGTTTTATTTTTAAAGAATTCTAAATAAAACAAATTTGAAAAAAAATATTGTAATTAATTTTTTTTTCATGGATAGGTAATGAAATTTTATTTTTTGGCTCGTATTGGTGGTCTCCCTTGATTATGTGATAATGCGCTTTTCGCTGAAAAAATAATGATCTAGGTCGAATAAGCGAGGGAATACTGTATACTTATATTCCTAAATATTTAAATTTTCATCGCGGATCCCAATCTTTTTAAAGTTACGTATCGGCAGAGAATAGAACCACATGGTGCGTACCGGTACCACCACCCAGGGCCGGATTTAGGGCAAGGGGGGGCCTGAAGCGCAAATGAAAAGTGGGCCCCCTAAAATCTTTTTCTATTTTTTTTTTTACAAAAATAATGTTACAGAACGAGAAAATATATAATAAACGATAATAGATTAAATAAAAAAAAACAGAAAATATATACATATATTACAATAGTACAAAGAAAACTTAAAACATATTTTTACTAACCTCTGCTCAAATTATTACAAAAATATTATTAATCCTATGAGCATCACCTACGATTACAAGAAGTTGTTACTTGTAAAATTTATGTATATTTTTCTGCATATTTATAATGTGCAAGAAAATGGAAGGTTTTCGTTTTAATATATAAAGCTTCCCCCCTTGTAGTGGGGTGATGGACACTTTAAATTTCCAAGAGGGAATCCCCACTTTTTATTGCAGATTCTGATTCTGATATTGCGATATTTTTTTGCTGCGATTACAGCGCCACCTAATATGATAATAAAAAAGTGTTTTAAGTAAAAGTTGTCTATTTTTTACCGTCGAACCTGCAATTGGCGATTCAAGAGCTAACCGATACGCCCTCTAGCGGAGAAAAATGTACTTGTCCCAAAGTGGGTACTTTATTTAATTTATAAGTGTTTACATATTTAAACGATATTTACAAATTCACTAAGCATAAAAAATACCCAGAAAAGGGCCCAGCCACAGAAAAGCACACAAAAAAGTACCAAGTTACTATTATTATAATCTTTCATAACCTTATTTTACCCATTTAGAGCAATAAAAAATGGCGGGAAAAATTAATTTGTTTCTGCAATAAAAATGAGGGTTTCTATTTAAAATTTCAAAGTTGCTCCCCTTTCTACCCAGTAAGGGGAAAGTGGGACGCTTTACTTTAATTAAATAAATTTTTTGTTAAACACCTGTTTTATTAATCTATTTGACCATTTCCAGACTTTTTGTTCACCTATTATAAAATCACAGTGAAAGCCTTTTACAGATATAGGATAGGTTCTTCTTCTTGTAGCGCCATACTCATTATTGAGCGTAGGCGACTTCCCCGCTTACTTTTGTGAGTGTTTGTCAGCTATGCACAAAAACAAGGGACCTACAATTTAATGTGGGTTCCAAATTACCAAATTGGGGAAGTTATCCTAGGACATGTGCCGTCGATGGTTGCTCGTTGCCTTCCAATGGGGAAGTGGTCAATGTTGGTATTTCAGGTTATGAACCCCAAACCTTTAGCTTGGTAGGCATGCACGCCCCAACTAAGCTACAACCACGTTAAGGTTAGGTTAGGGATAGAGTAATTAAATGAAAAAATATTTTAATCATTTATCGTGTATTGGTAGCTAGATATTTATAACCAGCACCGGTTAATTGTGGTTTAGCTATAGAGTCTAGGCAAAAGAATTTTGTATTGTAGAGACATCAATAAATAATTTAATAAGTTCAATGGTTTTTTTTATGTGCGCGAAAGTATTTTTTGATACATATTTAAGAAATTCGTATATTACTTTATCATAAAGACACCCCATAATTTTGTTATTCAAGCATTTATAGCAAATTAAAAATGATCATAATCATTAATCAATATCTTTTTAGTCCTTATTGAAACATGTATAGAAAATATTTTAAGTTCAATGTAACATGTTTATAAACAACATCCTGTGTTTATTTGCAATAAATCTGTATGTTATTGCAATAACCTATAAGCACGTACAAACATGAAGATGTAACTGTTTTCTTCATTCACATTACATATTTAGTTTTTGTTGATTAAATAGCTAGGCATGTTCGCGTAATCATTTAGAAACTAGTTTTCTTATTAAATGGCCACATAACTATAAAAAGATTGTATTCGTTACACATTGTATGTGTATGCCGTATGTGTTACGGTCCATGTTTGGTTAGGAACATTTTTTTTATTGGACCAGTTGACCCGGATGAAAAGGCTATAAAGAATTACACAAATAAATATAACAATTTTAAATAATTGATTATTGCTTTTAAAAAAAACTTGTTAAAACGGATCATTTTCTTAGTTTTTATTTTGTTTAACTAATTATTAACATATTTTATTAAACTAATTAAGTGTGTTGTAAGTTTTAATTAATTTTATTTAGTTTTATCTAAATAATTTTAGTTTTAAGTGTTACAACACAACACACCTCCATAAAAGCTGTAATATTATATATCCAATTTGCATTCGCATTTAAAATTTCTGTAAGCAATTCAAGTTTAGTAATGTTAGATTATATGGATGAGACTAAAGAGGATGAGAACGGTTACCAGAAATAGGAGCTGCCGGCTCCGATTCAGTGGTTGTAAACTGCATTTGAAACTTCAGCTAATAACCCAGCTTCTTACATTACTCCTACGAATATGAGATGCTGCAATAACATAGTGTCCGCAAAAAATTATTTTATTTGTTAGATACAGTAAGGCCCCTTTCACACCAAGAGAATCTCAATCATTCACAATCACTCCGAATCAAGGCGAATCCGATTCGCCGTGATTGATCAAAACATTTCACCACCTAAATACGTGCTGGCTGTGTTCAATTAAGATTAAGATTGTCTTGGTGTGAAAGGGGCCTAAGAGCACTGTTCAGTTAAACTAAAATTTTGAACTAAAAAGTAAGTAATTTAATTAGTTGTTGGCACCTTATTCCTAAGTGGTTATCGACCCATCAAGGTTCTCCTGCAGTTCAAATTGTGTCATTGTCAGAGCGAAAGTAATTCGTTTTATTACTTTATCTGATTTAATTTTTACATCTAAACGGGAATATGTAACAAATATATATTTATGTATAAAACATGAATCCGACATTGAACTAATTAAAAAAAAAATACGGTTAGTAAAATAAAGAGTAAACAGGGTTATTTCCTTCATAAATCCAATTTTATTGTTATATAAATTAGCCATTGCAAGCACATATTTTGAAATTTATTTTATGGGTCTCTTGTCTGCTAAAATAATTTTTAAGAATGTTAAATCGTCGGGTTTTCTTATTTTACAAGGTGAGAATGGAAACATGACATGTATATAATTTTCTGAATGTCGTTAATAGGTTTATAGTCTGTCTAGAATAAAGCCTCTTCACCAGGTGGCCAAATGTTTGCAAACGTTCATGATATATAATTTTTACAAACTCAGTTAATTTTAAGTATAATTTTGATTTTTTTGCGCACTATTTTAACAAGCGCTTTAAAATGTTCGTAAAAATCTTTTTCTCAAAGTCTGGACATCAAAGGTAATTCGTTGTTTGTACGCACGCATTTGTAGAGTGGATTTTGTTTCGATCAGTAAAGACAAAATAATCAATTGCAAATATCCAAATGTTTCCAAACATTTTCAAATTTTTAATGCCCTTTTTGTCGCCATTTAATTAGTAAAATCCATACTTACACAACAATAAAGTCTATAAAGTAATTTCAACCTTAAACAAAACTCGTTTTTAGTCTGCTACTTAGATTTTGCCAGTATCGGCAGACAAATTTTTAGACGTTTAGATCTTGATACGTTTTGGTAGTAGTTTATCCAACGAGGCCAAATTGATCAAATATGCCGATGAATGACAATTTTAAAATATTGATATTTTTGCAGAATAAAAAAAATTATATAGGATGTCCGAAAGCTCTCTTAAATCGTTTATACGTATTTGCCGTTCTTGACAAATCAAATGGAACACATCATTGCTTTTTTTGTTGAGACAGAAATTGTTCTTTCAGATCTTTAACGCCTTCCGTCTAAACGCTAGGACATCGTTTTTATACCAGCTGATCTTGATTTTCTAACCTTTTAAACAAATTAAAAAAATGGTGGTGTGGTCACCTCACGACTTTCATTTACTAATTTGACATGTTTTTTGGGTTAACTATCATATTTAAATATGTATGTTGGCAATAAAAATTTAATTATTGACGTCTATCACATTTGACGGGTAGTTAACCCTATTTCATTTATTGTCAGATGATCAAATGACATTACGTCTCTGCAACTTGATATGAATATGAATAATTACACTGACAATGGTGCATAGCAACAGAAAACAATGAGTTCTTAAAATGTTAAATTTTGAAAA
>JARJDX010096375.1:0-10026 GCA_030264735.1 Gymnusa sp. GC000175
AACCACAAAAAAGCAGAACTGCCGATAAATATTCCAAAGATCAAAACAATGGCTACTTACTATTACTATCACAGTGGGACAACAAACACTAGAAGCTGTATCCGAATACGTCTACCTTGGAACCTTACTCACCTTTAGGAAAAACAGCCAAGATGCAGACATTGACAAAAGAATAAAGCTAGCATGGATAGCATTCGGTAAGATCAAACAAGTGTTCCAGCCTAAACACCCACAACACCTTAAAAGCAAAGTATTCAACCAGTGTGTGCTATCAAACCTGTCATGCCTCCAAACCGTGGACAACAACAAAAAGGGCCATGAAAAAACTAAGGATTACACAGAGAGCCATGGAGAGAAGAATGCTCGGAATAACAAAAAGAAACAAATGGTTGGCTAAAAAATAAAACTAGAGTAGAGGATATGACACAACACATAGCTAGAAGTGGGATGGGCAGAACACGTGACACGAAGTGAGGACGGACGGTGAAGCAGGAAGATTACAGGCTTCGAACGGGTAAAAGCAACTAGGTTAGACCAAGAACTGGGTGGAGAGACGCCCTAACAAAGGTGGCAGGAAAGCAATAAAAAAGAAAGGCAAGACATATGACGAAATGAAGGTCAATGGGGGCGTATGTTCATGAATGGACAAAATAAACGCTGTATATGATGATATGAGTCACCTCTGCATTGCCAATGACATCGCTTTGTTTGATTATGTCCTCAAATATCTGCAAGTATGCTAGCATAGCTAGCATACAAGATGAACCTACTAGAGACTGAGATAATAAATGCAGAAATCGTCAGCTTTCAAGTGAACGAAGAAACCATGGACTCAACAGACAGCTATGTTTATTTAGGAAAAGACTCGTAAAGGATAATCAAACGGCAAAAATCAACAGATGAATAAGTCTTATATGGACGGCTGCCGGAAAGTTAGGAACCTTATTAAAGAATTTAACTATTTCAATACATCTAAAAGAATTTACCACCTATGCACTTTCGGTTATAACATACGCAAAGGAAACCACTCACAGTTAAATATTCAAACTCAAAGAGCCACGACTGCTTTTTGAAATATACTAAAAAGATCACATTAATAACGAAGAACTAAGGTGGACGTCCTAGAAAACATGGAGACGGACAGGGCATATCACACGTTAGGAAAACTCTAGGTGGACGAGGCGCATTCTGTAATGGAGACCAAGTCCACATAAACGGAGCATAGGAAGAGCACCAAGACGATACAAGAAAATACAGGAAAATAATGGAATCAATTGGCGGAAGACAGGAAGAAATAGACACAATTAAGAGAGGTCTATATCTACGAGTCGATTATAAAACGCTGCTAAGGAAGAAGAAAAAGAAGACGATAAATGGTAGATAGCTCAGCAAGCCAAAACCTTTGAAACCAAATTTAGCGCCTTTACACTAAACCACCTTAATTTAATTTACAAAAAAATAGTACTATATTTCAGTTCTAAACCAATTAGGATGTTTTTATAATTATTTTTGTTCTGTTTCATTCCGTTTTTAGAATTGATTTTACATACCTCAAATAAATTTTCCAACAATAGAAATATGTTAAAGTTAATGACAAATAAAAAATTAATGAGCATTTTACCTTGTTGAGTTCCAAGATGTACGTATAGAATGTTTAATGTGAAGAAAAGGAACGCACCTGCAACAAACAAAACAAAACCATAATCAATCAAGGTAAGCTACATATATAGAAATCTTTGATTGATTATTAATAAAAATGATTTTAAAATACAAGCTTGTAGCGACATTTATATTATGAGCTTATTAACCTATTGCCAGCGCCTATTGTACCTAACCCATAAAATTAATGAGCATGAAATTCGTGGACATATAAAATGCATCTCATACTTTTTGAATGACATGGTAGATGCACTCATAAAGAAATTACTACGCTATATTAAAAAAGGTTAACAAATTAAAATAAAAAATCTGTTATGATAAAGCGTGAAAATATATATTTCCTATAAAACGAATGGTTTGTATTTAATAGAGCTTTGCGTGTGTGTTACAAATCCGTGTACTTGTATAAATTACAAAAACTTGTAATCAAATCAAGATTAATTATTCTTTTAGATATATTACATTCACAATAATCTTGCAAAATGACCACATTTTTGTTATATTTAACACAAATTAATCACAAATTACCGAATTTATTCATTTTATTATTATAATAATTTATAGCAATCATGAAAATAATTTGTTATTAAATTTTTACATTTTTTGGGTAATTTTAAAATTAACAAATTTTCAAAATTTTTTATATCCAATAAAAAATTTATACAAAACCGATATGCGAAAGTATCACCAGAAATTGGGCCAGACACTAAAAAATTTTAGAAGAAAATAGAGAATAATACAGGGAAGAAGAAGTACAAGGAAAAAAATTTAAAGGAATAAAGTAGAAGAAAAGCACCCGCACCGAGAGAAATAAAAACAGAGCTATGAAAATATGGAGAAGATAAAGTGATACAGATGCTAAGAAAGATATTCTGAAATATAAAAATGAAATGAATGACAAGAAAACTGGGAATTATCGTGTGATAACTATTGAACTTACAGGTTCCGTTGGTGGCGCTGTTAACTAATCAATAAGGCCGGCGATAGCTACATTTAAACATTGTATAAATAGGCGCATCGCATCGTCGTATTTTCGACATTTATTAAAATTATAAACAATGCAACCAATCACGTAAACCATAAATATTTATTTTTAATTTCACTATGTTTAATGTTCATTTTGACGTGACATTTCTAACTACGGGACGCCATTATTTTAGTACACTAGAAATCCGTTGCATTCTTTTCTGTTAGTCCCAATAGCAAGAAGAATTTTACAAACTCAAATGGATCTAGATCTCAACGGTTTATAGTAGGCAACACATTTTGTATACAGGGTGTTCCAACTAAAATTTGATCGCCTGTTATCTCAGTTAATGTTTACATTTCAAGATATTGCTTAAACACCTCGATTTTAGATTGAGGGGGACAATACTTGGGTGGAGTTTCACCTTAATACCTTCATCCCTCTAGAACCCAGAGCCACGCCTGGGAGCTAGAGGAATTAAGCTAAAAAGGTAAAACTATGTTTAAGTATTGTCCCCCTTAAAACTTAAATCGACCTGTTTTAGCAATTTCGCAAAATCCGAGATGATCTAAGAGATGGACAAATTTTAGTTGGAACACCCTGTATAAATATAAAAATAAACAAAGAACAAAACAAGTAATTAATAACAAGAATGGACAGTGTCACCGTTATTTAAATATAAACAATATAATAAAGAAATGAAGGAAAAAATAGGAACGAAGAGGTGTAATGGTACGAAACAAATGAATGTAAACACTTGTATTTGCTGACGACAAAGTTAAATTTGCG
The DNA here is from genome assembly GCA_030264735.1 of Gymnusa sp. GC000175. NCBI lineage: Eukaryota > Metazoa > Arthropoda > Insecta > Coleoptera > Staphylinidae > Gymnusa > Gymnusa sp. GC000175. The sequence continues at coordinate 3,416 of JARJDX010096375.1, forward strand.
AAAACAAAGAAGGATATGAAAATTATGATTCAGACTCAACGAGGAAGTCGAAAAGAGAGTAATGAAATAAATTTTAACAAAACAGATTACATGCGTATAGGAGAGGAACATTAAACACTGTTATACCTTTAGGTACCTTGCCACAATAATTACAAAGACAGTAGAGTAAGGATGGGAAAGCAATAAGGGCAACGTGGAATTATATTAGTAAAGAATTAACAAAACAAATAAAGTAACATATATTCAACAGCATTTAACAAGTCTATACCAACCAAAATGAAAGACAAACTTAGAATCATCCCGTTGGAGCCTAACGGGATTAGCAAACTTTTTTGGCCGCGGGTTATTTTTTAAAATTTCAAATATTTCTTATGCGTCCGCGGGTTAACGCCGTTCCGCAAAAAAATTGCCTAGTTCATTTAAAAATGTTAATTTATGTATAAAAATGTAGATTTCGAGAAAAGCATTATATAAATGGGTCACCCAAAAAATATTCACGGGTTTCTTAGTGACCGCGGGTCATAGGTTGCTGACCACTGCGTTAGATCATGTGAGGATAAGCCTTTAAATAACTAGAAAGCATAAATGGCGAACAGAGAAAAAATGGCAAAAAATGGAAATAAAGTCATCAATCACAAGGATTAACTAAGGTAGTACGGACATGTAGAGAAAATTATTTTGCGATGGGAATCAGAAGACAAAAGAATACGAGAACGACCAGCCATCAGATGAGCAATACAAATATATAAGGCGATGGAAAAAAAGGACCTTGGATCGGTAGATTAAGAAAACAGGATTCTGTGGAAGCTGAGTCGAAGAGCCTACAAAGGAAAATAAATTTAAAATTTAATTTGCGTAAAAGTGTAAAATATTTTTGAAGAAAATTAATAAAATTTTAAAATGTAAAATAAAAAACTGCAACTCCAGTTTCGAAGGTAGAAGTTTTTTAATGACAGGCAATTAGGACCTGCTTATATATTTGGTTCTATTCATATTATTCTCGCTTTACGTTAATATGATATAGGATCGAAATTGGAAAAAATTAGTTTTCTAGGACCCGCTACCAAAACCTTATTCCGGAGTCTCGAATTTATCTCGGGGGCCCTGCATGTATCAAAAACAGTGCTTGGCAATTGTACGTCAATTTTGATATCTTCGTACACCTCAACTTTTTTTGCAGGTGCGGATTATGCGGGAAAGCGTACATACATTTTACCAGAAATACATTTGTGTACTTATCGTAAAAAACAAATATTGTAATAATGCATTTCTGCAATTACAGCGTCACCTACGATTATTACAAAAAAAATCATTAAAGTAAAATTTGCCTATTATTATTCATAAAATTTATATTTACAATAAAAAATGGGGATTCCTATTTAATATTTTAAAGTTAACAAAAACAAATGCCCCCCTCCGAATCATAAAACTTTCCATTTTTTGAGATATTCCTCTGTTATAAATAAAATACTGGGATATCCTGTATATGCAATTTTCGATAACTTCCGGTTGCTTAATTTTATTATTTTAAATACCACTTCATCTTCACAAGTTAACGGTTTCATCGTTTCATACATGTAGTTAAACAGAGAAACAAAATAAAAATGTCATTAAAAACCTTAACATCTTTTACATTCTACAAATCTTTGACCACCCTGTATAAATATTTTGTAGTACTTGCTAAGTGTGGGTACAAGGACACATTTTCCCACTTATATACTTTGGACAAAAATTTATGCAAGGCGACGTAATAAAGTTACAATAAATTACAAAGATATGAAAAAAGTCCTATTAAGGAACAACTCAATTGTTATTTCTATACAGGGTGCGACATTTAACCTAAAAAAGTGAAATATGAGCCATGTCAGAGAAAAATGTTTAAAATAAAAATTGTTTGGTTTGATGTGGGGAGGGTAACAGATTTTTCAATTTTAAGTACACTTTCAAGGTCATATCAAGGTCAACCTATTATTATCAAATGTTTTTGTAATGGTTTCTGAATGTTTGTGAAATAATAAATATCCTTTGCCTTAAAGACATATAGGTTAATCCTGTATATTTTTTACAATACAATAATCGCGTAAATTTTTGAAAAATTATCTATTTTTGACTTCCCTTATTTAGAAAAAAGTTGTTTTTAAAGTGGTGCCTGTCTGTGCCATGTCTTCAGTCCAGACGGTAAACTGATTGGCCTTGAATTTATAATGAGGCTTTTAACAAAAATTGGGTGGTCCCAGTGATTTTTGCTGAAATCCATCAACTGGTAGTGGTAGGTTTTTCGTTTTTTGCAAATATTTCAAAAACTATCACGTTTATAAAAAATATGGGAGTACAAAAGTGTTTGGGCGTATATTTTAAACAAATTTTGTTCTACCGCGCGCAACGTTTTTATTGAAATATAGGATCCAAATATAGGATCCAAATATACCATAATTTAATTCTAATGATAGTATTTTTGGGCAACTTGATAGGAATTATGTTAATTAATGAATTATGGTTATATATCATTCAAAAGTGATGGAAGTCACTGTAGGAGTTATTACCAACATACATTTTAACGATATGCTAACCTAATTAGACCCCGGGTATTTTATACTAAATACCTTATCCAAGTTTTAATACCTCATTCTCATCTTAACCATTTTCTTCATCGTTGCGCGCGATGTAAGTGGGATTGTTCGCGCCTTTTACTTTAGGTACAGAAAGATGATCAAGTCTTTTCACAGTGTCATTAATTTTTTTCAATATCAAATTGGCATCCCAGTGGCCGCTGATTGAACCCTGGATGTTCGGAACCGAAACATAATGGCGTAGCACTCAGCCACTGCTGTTTTTTTATTAATTAAATTAATTAAAGTAAAAATCTTTTGACTTAAATGTACATCCATCATTTTTTTCGCAATCAATTGGAGTTTAATATAAATTATAAATAAAGGTAGCGTAACGTTACTACAATAATTAATCAAAATATCAAATATTTTAGTATCAATGGTTAAAATAAGACGAAACATAATGCCATAAATAGCAGACATTTTGCAATGTTAGCCGACAAAGCGTAAATTTTGGACAGTTAAAGCGAGCTTAACTGATTTATGGTGCTCTCAGTGGAAATAAAGCAAGGTAACATATCAAGCACTTACTACCACGTTCTGATGTCTAGAAATGTGTAATAATTCGATAAGTTGGTGTGAAGTAATAAATGGCACTCTTGTCATAATGTAATCATTAAATTATTGTCGCAAATATGATGCATTTAATTAATGTAATTTACATTTATTAACTTAATAACATTAATAAAATGATATTTAAGCTATTTCACTGCTGCGTTACTCTACTGACAGAAATCAATCAATCCGTTTGCGTTGCATAACTGGTTGTTTAAATTTACCATTAAATTCAAAATGTTTATATAAACTGAATTCATAAAATAATTCCTAAAACTGATTTATTATTTAAAATATTTGGAGTATTTGTTTGAACAGAAATGTACTAATTTGATTGTTTTTCAATGTACTATTACATAAATTTTAATTGATTTTTAACAAATATTTTGCCTTTAATCAAATTCGATATAACTATATTAATTAATAATTTAAATTAGGACTTAAATTAATAATAAAATAATATTTACAATGATAATGTGCTATAATTAGTACAATTATCTTTTTCGCCTAATTATATTTTGCACAATTGCCGCATATGCGCTGTCAGTGATCAAATGTAGCCATGGAATGGTTGAGGCAAGCCCCAAAAGTTAATGTGTCTATAACTTTTGTGAAAAATGAAGCTTATATTCCATTCATATTCGAAGAACCTGCCATTTGTGTTATAAACTATCCAGACAGCAGTTTTGGGGGCACAATATAAACAAAATGGAATTATTAATATTGTTGCAGTCACTTTGCGAATATCTTACTATGACCATTTCAGAACCATAGAGGAGTTCTCATAGATATCGACATTACGTTCCCCGAATTTAACATTTATTGGAATTTTTCGCCTTGACCTTAACCAAATCCGAAACGTACAAAACAAGGAATTTATGAAAATTGTATTTATCAGTGGGAAAGTTTAATAAACCCATGTTACAAAAGGTGTTTTGATTGACAGAAGAACGGAAGAACGATACTTTGGTACACCTTGACCAGTATATACTGGCATGTGAAAAAATATTTTAAATAAAATTTTCTATGAAATTTTGTCTTGTGTCACGTACCATAGGCGCAAAAATACTTTTTCAGGGACTGTACAGTACTTTGCTTTAAGATAGCGCTACTTCTCCTACTTTCAAGTGAGAGATACTTGTGCGAACCTATAAATTGTCAGCCAGCTAGACTTGGTCAAGCGTAGGTACACTTTTTAAAAATAAAAGATGACCAAGATGAACAATATAAAGTCGTTATGTAATATGATTCTACTTATAATTTTTTAAATTTATTTTATCAAAATGGTGCGAGACCGAATCTCTTGCATTTTCAAGCAAATTTATTACAAAAATGTATACAATATCCCTTGAAAGCCGACATAACTTCGTAATTCGATTCATGGCATAGATCGAAAAAAGGTTTGCGATCAGGATACGCCTGGCCAACCCTATGCCAGCGGAAATTAGGAGTTGCAAATAACTAGCGCTTGGGATATGCTAACAGTCACATCGCGTACAACACCGTTAGAGGGGCGCCATGTGGCAGGATAGTTATGATTCTATTTTCATTTCACTTTTTTACACTAATTGATCAAATGGAAATTTAGTAATTTAGAATTTAGATTTTCGCGACTAAGGCCGATGTAAGTTTTTTTACTTTCGGGTTTAAGTCGCGTATTTTTATTGGTTGTTGCCAACGTTTCGCTTGCCATTGCAGGAGCATTCTCAAGGCGGAAAATTCCGATGACTCACTCAAAAAGCCCTAAAATTTAGTCAATTCTTCGTAAAGCAGGCCTAGCCTTTGTTCGTAATGAGATTAAACGCACTCGCGTAAACTCAGATAAAATCTCTCTTCAGCTTTTCAAGCTACATATTCATTTGTCTAATACCATGACCAAAAGTGATTTTGATCAAATAGACTCCATTTTATTTAAACAGGCCGAGTCAATTCGTGAAATTTCCTCTACGAAGCATATTCGTAAACTCAACAATTTATTGCCGAACAAATCCCAGTCATCCCATCAATCAGAATCACACTGTGATAAACATTTCCAGTGATGTGCTTACCACAAATGAAATCTCGGTGCTCTCAAAGGGCCCAAATTTTGGCATAGGCCCTATGAAACTTTCCATTAATTATATTGTTTCAAGTGTAGAGGCATCTTTAAGTAGTTTACCAGCTCCATTAGAAAGTGAAATTAGGCATAAGATCGTGCAAAACCTCCAAAATCAAACTTGACGCTCCCCGAATTCTTAGCTCTAAAAGAGCTCAAGCGCAAATCCTACCTGACAATTCTTCCTACCGATAAAGGCAACGCTATTTTTGTAATGAACAGGTCAGATTACGATGATAAGTATCAAACTATCCTAAACACCTTAACCTATAGGAAATTAAGACGGGACCCTACTGGTAAAATAGAAAGGTCTGCTTCAGATTTAATTAATTCATCATCGATTTCTACAGATAACTAAGAGTCATTAAAGCCTCGGGATTCCTTGCCCCTTCGTTTCTATGCGCTTCCGAAAGTCCACAAAAAGGTTACCCTATCAGGCCAATTGACAGTGCAATAAATTCCTCTACGCACAAAATCGCAAAATATTTGGCAAATATTGTATTGCCGTTTGTATAAAATTTATCATCTCTTATTAAAAATTCCAAACACTTTGTAGATCGCATCCAAGAATTACACCTTAAAAAAGGGGACTTGTTAGTTAGCTTTGACGTAGAATCTCTTTTCACAAATGTACCTATCTCTGACACACTGGAAATTATAAAAGATTTTCTTCGAGACGCAGCTGACCTCATCGCATTACTTCAAAAATGCCTAAGGTCAACTTATTTCCTTTGTCAAGGTTCATTCTATGAACAAGTATCAAGAGTCGCCATGAGGTGTCCTCCGTCTCGCATAGTGGCCAACATCTTTATGGAGGCTTTTGAAAACAAAGCGCTAGAATCTGCAGAACTAAAACCAAAATGCTGGTTTAGATATGTAGATGATTCCTTTGTGATCTGACCACACGGTAAATCTGCCTTAAAGGATTTCTTTAATCATCTAAACAGTCACCATAATAGTATTAGATTCATTATGGAAATAGTAATAAGGGCCAATTGCCCTTCTTAGATGTTTTGGTCTCAAAACGCCACGATGGTAAACTAGGTCATACAGTTTACAGCAAACCCACCCAAACAGATCGTTACTTAAATTGGAACTCACATCATCATCCCTCCCAAAAATTATCAGTCATAAATTCTCTAGTATATAGAGGCTATTCAATCTCTGAAAAGGAATCGTTGTCTTCAGAACTGACTCACGTCAAAAATACGCTTCTCAAAAACAATTACAATTTAAAGGATATTAATCGTGTCATCAAAAAAGTCATCCGTAAAAACCTCGAGAAAAAACGGACCCCCCTGTCTCCTTGGCGTTTTTGCCATATGTAAAAAACTGCACAGACAAAATCGGAC
>JARJDX010096396.1:0-11690 GCA_030264735.1 Gymnusa sp. GC000175
TTTTGCCTAATTGGTTTCATTTTCATCCTGATTTGTACTAATCTATAGTTATCCTCATAAATTAAGGTATAGCGTCCAAGCCGGTTGTATTTTTCTTTTGGCCATTATGAAGTCTGCATTACCTTATAAGCTGCATAATTTTTATATACATCTTGTACCAATCGCAATACTGAATATAGAGCTTCGTAATACGATTCTTGGTATACGTTGGGAATAAGTATTGTTCTAGACTAGTATGGGGTATTCTAAAATTTCACTTTCAGTGGTTGATTGCGTGGTTTTAACCTCTAATCGCTTGCTACACGGCGTTCCCTATATTTTCATTGCACGGATGCTATCGGAAAGTTTCTTTAGTATTTCTTTATATCATTAATTGGCATTATTAAATGCATATCGGTATTCAGCTCTCGAAAGAGCAGCTATTGACCTTTTTTCTATAAATTTTGCATTCAAATGTATGTTGTGATCTGTAAATTGTGTTATATACTTCTCTTTTCCTTGCTTTTTAAGCAATGCTTACTTCTTTGTTGTTGGTGTCATTTCTCTCAATATTCATGCTTCTTCAGGTGTCCTCATTTTTTACCCTTTCTATCTTAGATAGTCTACAACATATTCTGAGAAAATCAATCTTTGTGGCCATTAGTTTTCATTTTTGGACCTTACTCAGGTCCCATACTTCCGCCCGATACGTTGTAATGCTTTGCATATTCATGCTTTTTCAGGTATTGGACCTTACTCAGGTCCCATACTTGGCAATGGCCTTGTATATGTGCAGTTTCGTCATTCTCCTTATAGTCTTTTCCCACAGAACAAAGTTAAGGACTTCAATGGCTTTCATGCCTTTCGTTATTTTGGCTTGTATTTCACCCTTTTGCTTATTTCTACGCTTTTTATAAGTGCGCTTTGCTCTAAAGGAAAATTCGTACACTAATTGTTTCCTATACTCAGGTATTTGCATTAACTTAAGTTCATTCTAAGTGCGATTGTATTCTTCCTGCAATTTTTTGACCATGTGGTTAAAGTCATCTTCATCGTCTGGTATCACTACCTGGTAATCCGTGAAATAAAGACTATAGAAAGTATCTTCTCCCACCTGGAGATCCATGTTTCTTTATTTACGGGTCCATTCCTTTAGAGTCTGTACCTGTAGGTAGATGTTAAAGAGGGTGGAATGTAGGGACAACATCCCTGCTTTAGTCCTTAGTCCGTTTGTTGTTGCGACATTTTTTGTTACTGCTAGACCAATTTATATTGCGGTAGTGTTCCCTTTATAGTACCGCTGATCAGCCTCAATATATATTGGAGTTATGTCTATGTTTTCTAACATTCTCCAGATCTGTGGTATCGGAACGCCATCATATGCCTTTTTCAGATCTATTAAGACAATATGCGTGTCTCTATTTCTTCGAGTTCTTTTTCCAAGTGCTATTTTTAGGGTTAACATTACACACTGTATTTACAATATTCACTGTAACGCCTGTAATCTTATTCGAGGTTCTAATTGACGTTTTCTAAGTCTCGGAACTACGGGTTCGTCCTATTCATAGTTTTATATGTTCGCACTTTTTAGACCAGTCTGTATCTCTCTCTCTCTTTTGTATTCTTTTCTGGTCTTCATGTCATTCTTCTGAAGAAGTTTTAGGTACAATTGTTTTTTCTTACGTATTTCATACTTTATTTCGGCTTGTATTACTCCCAGCGCTTCATTGACGGCTTCCATGATGCATATTTTTATATTCTGCTTTAATTGTTCAATTATATTCAATCAGTTTTAGGTCTAATATGTTGCTGTAAAGATATTTTACGCTCTTGTGTTCGAATCCTTGTAATTTTTCTGAGTTTATTTTATTTCTTTCTGTATCTGTCAAAGTTTTATGTTTTATACAGCACCGGAGCTACACATTTGGCCGCCACAGGCAAGGTCGTTTTTTGCTACCCTACCGGAATGAAAGTTTTAAAAATAACGTATTACATATTGCAATTTTATAGTCTTCGGTTGCCCCCATAGACTGCCGCTATAAGAGGCTGCCTGCTTTGCCCATGCTTAACGCCGGCGCTGGTTTTATAAACGGGATATAATTTTTATATTTTAAAAAGTAAAATTTAATTTCCTTTTTTTGTAGCAATTTTATTCGTAAAATGGAAAAATCTTCTACTAATTCGATTTCTTTAATCTGACTAAATAATGAAGGTGTGGTCACCATTATGAACCTGAAATATATCCGCCACTTTTAATAGAAACATAATTATATTTCATTAATTATCAACCAATTAGATTGACCTATGTCACTGCAATTTCATTTTGTTGAAATGTATGTTGGTAATAACTCCGGCAGTGACATCTGTCAGTTTTGAATGATATATAACCTTATTTCTTTAATTTTCAACTGATTATAATGACATTATATTTGTGCATTTCAATAAAATGTTGCTTAGCAACGACTAGGATGAGTTCTTAAAATGTTAAATTTAAAAAGAAAGATAAGAACAAAATTTGTTACAAATTTAATTCTAAACACTTTTGAATTATTATGTTTTTTCCATAAACTTGATAATTTTTCAAATATTTGCAAAAAACCAAAAAATCTCACCAATAAACTACCACTCTCGGGTGATGGATTGCAGCCAAAAGACACTAGAATCTCCGAATTTTTATTAAAAGCTTAAATAGAAATTTCCAGGCCGATCAGTTAGGCCGACTGGGTTGTAGAGAGGACACAGACACACACACAGGCAGACATCACTCCAAAAACAACTCTTTCTGATTGAGAGGAACCGAAAACGAAAATTTCCACGAAAATCTCGATTTTGAAAATTTTCGCGATTACTATATTTTCATTTACTTTGTAAATAAAAGTAATAGTTGAGTATAGTATTAAGGTTTTGAATACTTTTGATTGAATTATTAGATTTTTAGTATTTTGAATAAGTGATAAGAAAGAACAGTACCAAATGTGAACGCTAAAGTAATATTATGAGAACAATAAAAAAAGTAAGAAATAACGAAGAACAGAAACTATATCATCATTACTTATCAATGCTACAGAAATATTTCCAAGCGCCATACAAATAACAAATAAAGAAGAATTTTTCTACTTTCGCCTTTAAAATGTCACATTTTGCACTGACATATAGTGTACGTATCCGCATTTTAAATACAACTACTCATTAGATACAGCTTGGTGCCGCTTTAAAAACGCTCGAAGTTTCATTAAACATGGCTTGAATTATTTTTGTGACATGTCAAGTTGATGGTTTTACATTTGTTGGTTTCGCATTAAATTTGTTGACGTTTAAAAACAAAAGATGCTTGTTTTATTTGGTTATTTGGTCGTAGAAAAAGTATATATGTAACGCGATATATAAACTAGACCAGGCACTTTTTTATTAAACATTCGCTCCGCTAGGCGTCGCTCGTGATTAACTTAAAGTTCGTGTCTAAAGTGTCATTTATAAAACTTGTTGCATAATATAGTGTTTTCTACTCGCGTTTTTAAAATGTCACATTTTGCACCGATATATAATGCAAAGCTTCATTTTAAATACGACTACTCAATAGGTACGGCTTGGTGCCAATTCAGGTGTTTTCGGAACTAAAAAAACGCTCGAGGTTTCATTAAACATGGCTTGAATTATTTTTGTGACATATCATGTTGGTGGTTTGACATTTGTCACGTTCGCATTAAGTTTGTATGTTATATTAAAATTGATGTTTAGTAACAAAAGTTGCTTGTTTTATTTGGTCGTAAAAAAATATAGTATGTAACGTGTTACATAAACTACTCTAGACTCTTTGTGTATTAAACATTTGCTCCGCTACGTGTCGCTCGTGAGTAACTTAACGCTCATGTCTAGAGGGTTGTTTATAAAACTTGTTGCATAATATATTGTTTTCTGCTCGCGTTTTTAAAAGGTCACATTTTGTACTGACATATGGTGTGCGAAGCGTCATTTTAAATACGACTACTCATTATATATGGCTTGGTGCCGATTTGGGTGTTTTGGGCACTTTAAATAAAAATGCTCGAAGTTTCATTAAACGAGGCTTAAATTTATTTTAAATTTCTAGATCTAAATCAAGTTGGTGGTTGGACGTTTGTCAGTTTCGTATTAAGTTTGTATGTCATACTGAAATTGACGTTCAAAAAGAGAAGTTGCTTGTTTTATTTGGTAATTTTGTCATAGAAAAATACAATATATAACGCGTTTTATAAAATATTTTAGATACTCGTTTATTAAACACTCGCTCCGCTACGCGTCGCTCGTGCCTAACGTAAGACTCGTGACTAAAGTGGCGTTTATAAAACTTGTTGCATAATATATTATTAAACTGATAATTGTTCTTTTTTTTAATACCAAGATTTTCAATTGAAATTTAATTTGCTTGCAAATCAGTCAATGATTATAATTAATAAGAAAAACTTTATTAGTTTATCGACTTCAGAAATTGTTGTTTTGCGTCGGTTGATGAACTAAAAACTGAATAAAATTGCACAATGTAATCGTAAAAACATTAATTGAATTATGTTACGTTCGCTTTTATTTTATTATGTGTTATAAGTAATTTATTTAACTAATCAAATCAATATTTTATTTTGAACTTTACGATCATCATAAAATCGTAGATATTTGTACAATATTAAATCTCTTAAAATTCTTGGAGGAAGCAAGCAAAGGAATAGCCTGTATTTAATTAAAATAAACAAATGATATAGAGTTCACTTTGTAAATAAATTCTTAAATCGTTGATTAAAACGTTGTTTTTATTACAAATATTATTACCATTTAAAACGATTAATTTATAAATTTATAATAAAAGCGCAAATAATATTATAGTTCTGCGCATACACACATAAAGTTTTTATGAATATATTTATAACACCATTGAAACATAAAAAAAATGTAAAGCATTTGAAAAAAAAATTAAGTGTTGAGTTCGTCACATTCCTTAAACGCCTGCATATTAAAAACCTTGTTGGCATATTAATATCAAGTTGTTATGTTTTTTAATTATATAAACAAATATATTAGCGATTTAATAAAAATGGTTTTGTGATTTATCTCGAGGCGATTTAAGAAGTATTCAGATCACAAATTTCTATTGTGCCAGATCCTTGTGATAAATCCAGGTGTTGGCACAATTTTTTGTGTTTTATTTGTAATAAATTCATATGATTTAATATGCAAATTCTATCAGTAGCAATTTTAATATCCGCACATTCAAATTCCAACTTAATAAAAATACAAATAAATAATTAAATATTTAACCATGGAATGCATTAACCTCTAGTCGTAACGCTATTCCTCGGATTATTTTAATCGACATCTCTTTACACATTCCATGCTACGAATTATAATTAAAAATTACCATGGAGAAATGGATACTTCCTACAGTGTCGCAGCATAATGTTATAAATGGATTGGACCATGACGGATTTTCTATTGTAACGCAATTTACTAGCTTTTTCTGGCAGTTTTTTTTTTCATTTAACATTGAATTTGCTTTTGTTTTATTTTATTTTTAATTCGCTTCGTTAAAAATTAATTCAGCAAAAGATATTTTGCAGTTAAAATCATTGTCTAGAAGAGCGGTTACCAACCAGTGGGTCGCCTTTGCTTTTTTGGGGAGTTGCAAAAAATATAAACCCTCATATAATTGCAGAAACCCTTATTAAACCTTCTTTATTAAGGTTGGTTAAGCGAGTTCTTGGAGAAGTGAGTGAGATTAAAATGCCTAATATATTCGTTCAACAACACAATTCATAGACGCATTTCAGACATGTCCATAGATGTGATGGAACAAATTTTATCTGAAATAAAAGCATCTCCTGTCTTTATATATTCACATGGACGACATCAAAGAGGAGTTTATGTTTAGTGGAGCAATAAAAACTACCACGAAAGGTGAAGACTTCATGGAGATAATAAGTTCATTTTTTAAAAGTAATGATTTACAATGAAAAAACTTGTGTGTGTACCGAGCACCTACCATGCTTGAATTGAGGTCATGCTTTCAGTCAAAAGTTAAAGATCTTACACCCCAAGAAAAGGGATTACACTGGATGATTCACCTATTTACCCTTACTACCAAGACTCCTTCAAAGCATTTGCTAGAAGTGCTCAACTTTGGTGACTATTGCCAACTATATAAAATCTAGTGCTCTCTATACTCGTCTGTTCAAAGAACTATGCAAAAACATGAACTCTGATCACGCATGTCTTCTTTTCTACATTGCTGTTCGTTGTTTATAAGAAGGAAATGTTGTTGGTCGAGTTTTTGAATTGAAAAACGAAATAAAACAGTTTTAAGAAATATAAGGAAAACACGAGTTTATAACACACTTAAACGATGCGACCTGGATCTCATATTTGACTGATATCTTTAATCAGCTAAATCAGTGCTTCTCAACCAAACCCCTACCGCGGACCACTAAATTTTTAACTTTCCACCACGGACCACTAAGAGTAATATTGATGATGAATATCTTCTTCTAGTAGTAATTAACAAAATGGTAAGTGACGAGATTTTTCGTCTAGGAGATTATTACGTCAACGAGGGACATTCTCTTTAGGTAATAAACGTCTTTTTCTACGAAAGTCTGATGCAAAAATATTCAACTTTAAACTGCACCAAGTTACTTTCATTTTAGGTGTTCTGTTGGTGCAATGATAACTATCTTTAAAGTATAAAAAGGTACTTTACATTAACACAACGAATACCTTCTTCAACTAACGTTTGACATAGAAGACTAACTAGTTTTGACCTACAACAAGGTACATTTTCTTTAAATGTTGAACATCTTCTATATTTGGTGCTAATGTAGCAACTATTTGATGCGAAAATAACTGCCTTATACGAACAGCAAGAGCAAGATAATTTATCTATAGGAAATCAGAGTATTTCCCAAAGATAACTACTTCTGAATTGAAGTAAGGAACTCACTCTTTAGGTGACCTTTGACATACCTTACCTGAAAGGTTTAAACGTCTTTTTTAACTACGTGTGATGTTTAAGGAAATATAAGTTCGAGGTTATAAAGAAATTTTGATTAAACATGGAAGAACTTATTTTAGTCAAAATTCTAGATTTTTAAAAAGTGCATGAATTATAAAATAATTTATAATCCTTTCGCAGACCACTAAGATTTAACTGCGGACCACTGGTTGAGAAACATCTTAAAGCCCTTAAATCTGAAATTCAATGTTATTTCCCGGAGTTCTCTGAACAAGAAGCTACATTAGTACGAAACCCATTTCATGTATCTTTGGATGTTACCGAAATTTAAGACGAATTTTTGGAGCTGCGAAATGACTCCTCACCGCGTGATATATTTCAGGAAATATCTCAATTTTGGTGTGCTATGCGTCATTCGTATCCTAAAGTTTTCATGCTTTTTTTCGAATATTAGTACCATTTGCTTCTACTTACTTCCGTGAAAGTGGATTTTCAACTCTTCTGCAGATTAAGACAAAAGCCAGAAATAAGCTGGATGTTCAAGATGACACGAGATTGGCCTTAACAAAAACTCAACCAAGAATTATAGCACTTGTTAAATAGAAGCAAACTCAGCCATCACATTAATCATTAATACCTAATAAAAATAGCATAGTCCTAAAATATATTTTGTCAAACTCTTTTTTTTTGTTTTATTGATCAAATATGGCGGATGAGAAAGGGAGGTCGCGAAAATTTTTAAAAATTCTAAAAAGGGTTGCGATTATGAAAAGATTGGAAACTGCTGGCGAATCTCGTTGAAGTATTTTTACAATCTGTTTAGTACTTTTCAAATTAAAAACAAATATTTACGTCGAAATCTCGAATCAAAAATTTTCGTGACTTTCCGCCACATCCCCTAGTCGCCTGGTCTAGTTCCTAGTAAGGCATTTCTACCTCCTGTCAAAAGGGGATGCCAACATCTTCCATCTTTAATAAGTTTGACAGAAGGTCACAAAAAATTTGATGACATTGTGTTTGAATGGATAATCTGACCTTTTTTTGTTTAGAAATCGAATTTGATCTATAGTTTATAATTTTTCCTTAAAAGACACCAACATTAAAAGATTCAATGCATAGTTTTGACAGAAGTGGTATTCTTGGAATGCCCTATAGGATAGGTAGAGCTAAAGTGGCGTAAAGCAAAAACTGAAATATTTCTCTAAATTTGGTGATGATAATGAATATATTTTATGCCCATTAACCGTTTTTCTCTTCATGGGTTCGACGTTCTTACACTCCACAATCAACTATTTCTCCAATCTCCTTCTTATTATACACTATAATATATATTCTTCTTAATTAGTCGTTTTTTATCCTTTGTATATAAGCCTCCTTGAAGTTCATTTAAACCTCTCAGTCCCGTGCGACTTTGTACTAACTTCTCTCCCCATGGCTTCCATCGAATCACTTTACTACTCCATTTATCCTATCCTCTACCAACACCCACTTTATACTGCCTGTCTTGTTAACCATATCGTGCATTTGTGTTTTCTCTCTTATCTATGAATTCTTCTTGTAGCCTCTCAGTGATATCCCAAATATTCTCTGTTCTATTGCCCTTGAATCTATGAGCAGTTTGTTGTGTATCCGTTTAGTAAGTACCCAAGTCTTGGCCCCATTAGTCTGTACTGGTACTATGCATTGGTTGTATAGATCTGTTTTTAGACATTGTGGTATGTCCACATTAAATATATCTTTTTATTTTCCATATGCTGCCCAGCCCATTCTTATCCTTTTCTCCATTTCAATTTCTTGATTTGTCTTTCCGATTTCTATAGTCTAACTTAAGTATATATAGCTTTGAACTTGACTCACTTCTTTGGAATCCATTTGTATGGTCTCATCGGTGTCCTCTTTAATTAACTTACTTGTCATGTACTTCGTTCTACTAAAATTGATCTTAAGGCCAACTCGTTTTCAGCCAGTATACAGAGTTGTTCAAATTGAGTAGCCTAGCAGAAGATAAAAAGGCGGAGAAGAATTTTTTTTGAAATTTACTAAACAGCGGGTGGCCCAACCACTACTCCAGCTGGCGGCCAATTAGCCAATGGGTTCAGGGACCGCTCTAGCTTTTACGGCGCCCCGGACAAAAAGACAAATTACCGCCCCTTTTTAAAAATTTATATTTATATTTCATATAAAATGAAATGGTTGGAATGAATGGAAAGATACATGTATAATAAAATTAAGAGTCAAGTTTTTAATGCTATTAGGCTGGACATTCACGATCGTTCCAAATGGAGCGGCGTGGCGCGACCTCACAACAAAGGAGTGACGGAGTGACCAACAAAATAATAGTAAAGGGAAAGGTCATTGGGTCATTCAAGATCGTTCCATTTAGTTCATTATATAACCTTTTACTATTATTTTCTTGGTCACTCCATTGGAGTGATATCGCGCCGCGCCGCTCCATTTGGAACGATCGTGAATGTCAAGCTTTACAGTGATGAATTACTAAAAGTAACATCAACTACGCTCAAATTAAAAGAAACTTGAAAAGAAATGAAAAAAATTAGTAGGGGTGGAAATTTAATGATGAAAACAAATATTTCCAGGTATTTCCTCGCAAATTTTGAGCTTCTTATAATGAGGAATTATAGATAATGACTTCACATTAGAAAAAACAATTTGATGACATGTTCGGCTAGAGCTGAGCCGCCAATATATATTTTCATCCTATATAGGAATACACACTGTCACAAGATCTCCAGTCATAGGACTTTTTTGCCTTGTCCCAAACACTTTTTAGCGAGAGACTTTCTATATCGAGAGTCATGCACAGTCTCGTTGAACGCACAATATAATATTTAATATTAAACTGATGCTGTTTTTCTATTTTATTTCTTCGCCTTCCTTTAGTATTATTTTCTTGGTCACTCCGTCACTTCTTTGGAGTGATGTCGCGCCACGCCGCTCCATTTGGAACAATCGTGAATGTCCAGCCTAACAACTTAAAAAACTTGACTCTTAATTTTATTATACATGTATTTTTCCAAATATACGTTTTTATTTTAATTTTAAACCATTTCATTTTTATATAAAATATAAATTTTTAAAAAGGGGCGGTAATTTGTCTTTTTGTCCTAGAGCGGGCCTTGAGAACCAACAAATTATAAATCGCAGTAAAAATAAAATAAATTTTTGTCGGCATCATTACAAAAAGTAATTAAATAATTACCAATTTATTATTATTGTACGCCTTTAAAATTTTGTTACTTTAATGTAATAAAATTTTCATTGGACACAAAATAAAATGCTAATTTAACTTCCTACATTAACCGGAAATGGGATAAAAATATTCACACACAAGTTCCTCCAGTTTACAAAAATTTATAATTCATTCCAAAACAGTCTGTAAGCAAGCCTATTTTTGCTTTCATCATATTAAAAAAAACTTAACTTATACAAACAAAATTATAGATTTATTACCTGTTTAATTGGCTTGAACATTGAATAAGTAATTATAAGATATTTTTAAGATTAAATTACATGTCGTATTTCGTTACAAACGAAACAAGTTATAAATCCATATGATAAAAAGGTTGAGAATATTTTACAAACAGAAGTTTTATTTATTGGTGGTACACTTTATGTTAGATGAATGTTTACCCTCTAGGCTTATTCTAATCTTGAAAATTTAATAAGAATTAATTGAAAATTTCATGGATAATTATGTTAACATATTTGATAAATGTTCCCGTATATTTTTTTAAATTAATTTAACTCACTCAATTCAAGCAGTGAAGTAGCACTTAGGCTGGTAAAGTTATAACAAACTAATGAACTAAAATTAAAAATAATTTTATGCAAATTAAAAATATTAATTCGTTTAATATTATTAATTTAAAAATGTAATTAGGTATGAAGCAGATATATTTTATATTGTTTTAAAAATTGGTTTTTTAAATTATTTAGGAACTTCAAAAGGAATTTCTTCAGTAATTTTGCCTTGATAAAAAATGTGTTGCGAATTCAAGATCTGGATGTCTTACTTATATTATTATATATTATATTTAAAAAAGGCATTTAATTTATATCTTATTTGCGTTTTTATTGCCAATACCAATTATACGGAATTTTTCTTAGCTCTTAAGTAAAAAATGTGTTTTACAATAGTTATTTGTAATATAAGTGTTCAAAGAAGCGAGTGGAGCAACCCCACGAACAAAATATAATCACAAAAAATGAAGGTGTGGTTGCCACACGACTTTCATTTATAAATTTATAACATATCCGATATTTTTACCAGAAACATAACTATATATCAATAATTATCAACCAATTTTGCAGTATGCCTCTGCCACTTTATTTTACAACACTAAATTTTACAATAAAACTGCAATTGTTTTAAAGTTATAAGTCTTAGAAGAAGTTCTACTCATGTTGTATCATAAGTGCATAACAAAATTTTAGGATTACTTTTGTTTTTATTTAAAAATGTAACATGTAATCAGAATTTAAAAGTACGCAACAACAAGAATAATTCCTTTGAACGTAGAGTCGAAGAAGAAAAGATTCCACCCACATATCTAGATAATTGCAGCTCGGCTTTGATTAAGAAACCAACAAATTGGAATTTTGATTGGTATTCGGAAATCTTCAAAATCGTGCAAGTGAAAGTACCGTATTTTAAAGCGATGACACGAAGACGATAACTTTCCGATATTCCTGTTTATTAAAAGATTTGTCAAAA